>PVLA01010533.1:9491-62565 GCA_004027455.1 Hydrochoerus hydrochaeris
TATGTGAGTAGAGATTTTCAAAGTAGGTATTCATGATCTTTTGAATTTCCATGGGATCTGTAGTAATTTCTCCCTTTTCAGTTCTTATTGCATGAATTTGGGTTTTTTCTTTCTTTCTCTTGATAAGGTTAGCTAGGGGTTTGTCAATTTTGTTGATTCTCTCAAAAAAACAGCTTTTTGATTCATTAATTCTTTGTATTGTTTTTTTAGTTTCAATTGCATTGATTTCTGCTCTAATCTTTACAATTTCCTTGCTTCTATGAGCTTTGGGTTTAGCTTGCTCTTCTTTTTCTAGACGCTTGTGATGGAGCATTAGGTTGTTTATTTGTGCTTGTTCTGTTTTCTTGATATGACAATTTATTGCTATATATTTCCCTCTTAAGACTGCTTTCGTTGCATCCCACAGATTACAGTATGTTGTTTCTATATTTTCATTGAATTGTAGGTATTTCTTCTTTAATTTCATCTGTAGCCCACTGGTTGTTCAAAAGGCTGTTATTTAATTTCCATGTATTTATGTAGGTTTTATAATTTCTTTTGTCATTAATTTCCAATTTCAGTGCACTATGGTCAGATACTATGCATGGTATGATTTCAGTACCTTTGCATTTACTTAAGAATGTTTTATGGGATAATATATGGTCTGTTTTGGAGAATGTCTCATGTGCAGCTGAGAAGAATGTGTATTCTGATGTGGTTGGGTGGAACACTCTGTAAACATCTACTAAGTCCAATTGTTCACAGGTATGATTCAGTTCTGTTATTTCTTTGCTGACTTTTTGTCTAGTTGATCTATCTCTTTGTGCCAATGGGCTGTTAAGATCTCCTGTTATAATTGTATTCTTGTGTATTTGGTTTTTCATGTCCATTAGTATCTGTCTTATATAGTTGGGTGCTTCTGTATTTGGCGCACATATATTTATAATTGTTAGTTCTTCCTCTTGAATTTTACCACTAATAAGTAGGTAGTGACCTTCTCTATCTCTTTTAATCATTTTAGGTTTGAAGTTCACATTGTCTGCAGATAGAATAGCTACCCCTGCTTTTTTCTGGGTTCCTATTGCATGGAATACTGTTTTCCATCCTTTGACTTTTAATCTATGAGTTTCCTTTTGGGTCAGATGTATTTCTTGTATACAGCATATTGTGGGGTCCTGTTTCTTGATCCATTCTGTCAATCTTTCTTTTTATAGGTGAATTGAGGCCATTTATATTACGGATAGCACTGATATGTACTGCCTCGACTTTGCCATGTTATGTTCCAGTTGTTTCTTTCTGCTTTTCCTCTTAATTTAATTGCTTATCCTACCTGGTCATTTCTTTCTGTTGTTTTGGGGATTGTGGTCATTTTTATCTCTGTCTGGTATGTCCTTCAGTACTCTTTCTAGGGTTGGTTTGGTGGTCATGAATTTCTTCAGTTGTTCTTTGTCATGGAGGTATCTTGTTTCTCCATTAAATTTGAATGAAAGTTTTGCTGGGAACATCAGTCTGGGTTGAAGATTGTTTTCTTTCAGGGCTTGAAATACCTTACTCCAAGATCTACTTGACTTGAGGGTTTGTGCTAAAAAGTCTGCTGTGATTCTAATGGGCTTTCCCTGATAGGTGAGTTGTGTCTTTTCTCTGACAGCTTTTAATATTCTGTTTTTATGCTGTATGTCTGAGATCTTAATTATTATGTGTCTGAGTATAGGTTTATGTTGATTGTGACTGTTTGGTGTTCTATATGCCTCACTTATGTGCATATCAGATTCTTTCCCCATGTTTGGGAAATTTTCTGCTATTATTTCTGTAAATATGTATGTTGTTTGCCTGCACTCCTGTATCTTCGCTAATGCCAATTACTCTTATATTGTTGCTCTTGGCATCATCATGAAGTTTCTGGATTGTCATTTCATGGTGCTTTGTTATTTTTAAAAGTTCTGTCCTTTCCTAATCACTAACTGTGATCCTGTCCTCAAGGTCCGAAATCCTATCCTCAGCTTCCTTTAGGCACGCTTTCAATAGAATTTTTTGTTTCTTGGATGTCTCTTTGAGTTTGTTTCATGAATTCTGCTTGTTTTCTGTATTGTTCAAAGTTTCAATCAGTTTCCCATGCTCATGTACTTTTATCTCTAGTTCTTCTTTAGCTGCATTGAACAACTCCTTTACTAAAGTTGTTATTTCTATCTTTCCATGGGAGACTACTTCTAATTTGATTTCCTCTATAGCCTGATGCAGTTGTTTTTTTATTTCACTGGCTATCTTTTCAGAGATTCCCAGTGTGTTACTTTTAGGGTCCTCTATTTCAGTGTCTCCTATACTTGCTTCTGGTGAACCATATGTTTAAGACTGCATTTTGCTTTTTCGTTTTGTCATTTTTCACTCTGCCTGGTGTTTTCTATGTGTAGGAGGGGATCACACACACTCTTTTCAGACACACCAAAGTCTTACAGTTAGTTGGAGAGGGTTTTTACTACTGGCCCTATTTATCCCCTGTGCACCTCTATTTTAGGGGTATACTCACCACATTGATACAGTCAGTCCGGTGTAGTCCAAAGTTCACCACCTGGGAGCAAAGTTCCAAATTATTTCACACTGACTGATTACCGCTGAGATCTTCTGATGTTCCAGGTGGGAGCGTGGGCCCATCTGTTGCAGTCCAGGGCAGTTTTCAGTCTTGGACTGGCCTCCTCGATGTTCCCCGTGGCAGGGCAGGCCCACAGAGGAGGTTCCTACCCTTGAGGCAGGCTTGCACTGAGTTTCAGGTGGCAGGGTGGGCCGTCGGTGGAGCTTCCTGGCAGCCTACCCCTGATGCAGGCTTCGGCTAAGTTCCTGGAGGCAGGGCGGGCCCACGGTGGAGGTTCTGTGCAGCCTATGCCTGATACAGGCTTCTGCTAAGTTCCAGGAGGGAGGGCGGGCCCACGGTGGAGGTTCTGTGCAGCTTACCCCTGATGCAGGCTTCCGCTAAGTTCCATTTTTAGTAGTTTTAATGACTCTGTAGTATAAACTTTTTGTGATGTCTTATGTTGGGTATTGCTATGGATAAAAACTGGTGGTCAACATGCTGGATTACATCAGCATGGTGCTGAGCATAGATGTCCCACCTGAGGAAAGTTGCCAGCATAAATAGAGATGTGAAAAAGGAGAAACTAAACGTTGAGACATTGAGGTGTGTTAAGGCGTTGAGGCATTGTGGGTTCTCCTGTGTGTTGCTGTTTGAGCTGTTGGTTCTCCTGGAGAAGCTCTGGTCCTCACATCGAGCATTGCTTCCTGGGTCTGGAGAGGAAGACGTGTGCTCCTTGTCTCGTGCTGATGAACTCCTCGTGCTGGTTTCCTGGCATGTACTCAACTGTGCTTATCGTTGGAGAAGCTTGAGGCCTCTGTGTCGCTGAGGATGGCCGTGGTGCTTTTCAGAACAGCCCTGGTCTTTGTTGTGAGTGTGACTTCTCAGCTCCAGTGTAGAACCCTCAACCTACCAGCACAGCTCCCTCACCCCGCTAGCATAGACTTTCTAGCTTCCACCGCTGACTTTTGGACTTTCACAGCACAGATATGTAAGAGACTGGTGCAAGTCCTTCTTTTGGGCTCTAGACCTCCAGTTGGATTCATGGGAGGCACTGTCGTGAGCTTTGTGTCTTCATCTGGACTCATGTGCAACATTGCTGTGGGATTCAGGTCCTGGGCTAAATATACTATGTCTTTGATGTTGTGGATAGATTTCCTGCATTTTCTTGTGTTAACTCTGGGTGACCATCAATAAAAATAATATTATAAACTCCATGTTCTGATTCTGATTGTTTTCTGCATAACCCCTGACTATAACAGGTATTATTCCTTTTTTGTCATTGTTGCCAGAAACAATACCATTATTTCCATACTTTGTTGATAAATACTTGTTTTATCAAGTGAAATTGCTGAGTTGGTATAAAAGGGCATTTTTGGTGCTTGAAAAGTATCTAGAAGCCTGTGTGCAATAAATACAATGCTAATGGTGTGAAACACAGATTGACATCCTTCAGGACCTCATTAGTCCTTGTATTTGTCTTTGGAAAGTACCATGTTATGTCAAAACCTTTTCATATTGTTGAATATCCTAGTTGATCTTACTTTCTTTGCTATGTGATGACTTCTTTGCTTTCATCAAGTGCTGCTTATCCAAACATCCACTCCCGAATAGTGGCAACACAACATAACAAAGTAAAACTTGATGGCAGTAGTGGTGCCACATCAGTGATCCAGCACACTGGGAGACTGAGACAGGACAATCACAAATTGAAGCTTAGCTGGGCAGTTTAGGGATGTAGTGAGACCCTCTTTCAAAAAATTACAAAAGGGCAGAGAAAATAGCTCAGTTGGAAGTGCTGGGTTCATTTTTCAGTAGTATAGCAAAAAAACAGTAACTTTTAACTCTTGATTTTCTTTTCCCTTTGTGTCCCCTCCACCCCTGCCAACCCTCTTTTTTTTCATCATACCACACTAGGCAAGTCCTCTACCACTGAGCTGCATCTGCAGTCATTATAAATGTTTGGCTGATTGTTGGTAAACTAGCACTAGATGAGAGTACCTTATATGATGAGAAGGGGAAACAAGTTATTTTGTGAATCATAATGCTTAGTTCAATGATGATATTGAGTTAAATAAAAAGGTACATTTTTTTTTCTCAGTCACACTGAAATGTCATTTTCTTATTTAAGAATACCATTAGGGATAGACTTTTTCAGCATTTTTCAAACTTTATATGACTAACTCCAGTGAAACTAGAACTTAAGAATATTTGTTATTTTTATTTTATAGGAAAAAATAACAATTTTGTAGCAAAATATAGAATAAGAATAGTTAATACATTACATGTTGTTATCTTTAAAGTAGTTACCCAGAGTACAAGATATGGGCAGAAAATTTCTCCAGTCAATATTAGCACATACATTCCTTTTTTAATGAACTAAGAGAAGCTTAAAAGTACAACTGACTTGCATTTTTTTCCCTTTTCCCTATCATCTTTTCTCCTTCCCCAAACTTTTTCCTTTTTCCATTTGAACAGTTTCTTCCTATTTCACAATATCTATTGTATATTTTAGACATTATTTACTCTTTTGATTTCTCATACAAGGGATCCAGTATGATGATTGTACATGTGAATCTGATTTATTTCACTTAGAGTGTGGTCTCAGGTTGCATCCACTCACCTATAAAAGTTGTGTGTCCTTCTTTATGGCTGAGTAGTAGTCCACTGTATGAAAAGACTGCACCTTTTTTATCCATTCTTTGGTTGATGGGGAGCTTAATGTTTTTATCAGTTATATTTAAATATTAAGAAATCAGTGTCTTAGATTTGAAAAATTGTTTCAGGTCATAAATAATCTTCAAGTGTCTCAATAATGTTACTGTTTGGTTGACTTAATCTTTTACAGCCTGCACTTAATTTAAGGGACCTTGGATTATCTGAATTAAAAATTGGACAGATTGACCAATTGGTAGAAGATCTACTTCCTGGATTTTACAGAGGCAAAAGTGTTTCTTCCCACTGGCACACATCTCATGTCTCTGCACAGTCCTTCTTTGAAAATAAATATGGTATGTTTATGTATTTTTGGTTTTAATTAAAATACGCCATTTAAGTATTATAAAAAAACAAATCATTTATTAGCATTTACTATGGACCAGGTTCTTAAGGTTTTCTTTTTTTTTTTCTTCTGGTAAGTTTTCATATTCAAACTAAATGTTATATTTACAGAAAAATTTCAAAGAATTTCAAAGAATTTTTGTACACTCTGCACCTTACTTCCCTTAATTTTGACATCTTCCATAACCATGGCACATTTATTAAAACAAATTCACATTGATATATATGTAGTATACATGTATATATATTATATATATGGAATATTTTATTTATTTAGTTGTGAAACTGGGGATTGAATCCAGGACCTTTGCACTGAGCTGTGTCCCTACCTTTTTTTAATTCTTTGAGACCAGGATCTTGCTAAATTGCTGAGTGGTCCAAACTGGACTCTTAACTTGGGATTCTCCTGCCTCAGTCTCACAACAGTGCTGGGATTACAAGGTGTGCACCACCATGACTGGCTTGGAACAGTGTTTTTAATTAAGTGTGAACTGTTTTGATTTCAGCAAAATTTTCTTTAAATGACTTTTTTGACATTAATGTTGATATTCTGTGCCTGGATCTAAAGCACTGTACTGTATCACATTTAGAAGTTGTTTTATTTATTCATTTATTTTTTAGACTGGGTCTCACTGTGCAGTTCAGGCCAGGCTTTAACTCACTTTGTAGCCCAGGCTGACCTCAAATTTGCAGTGATCTTCCTGCCTCAGCCTGCCAAGTGCTGGGATTACAAGTGTATGCTACCACAAGTGGAGAAGAATGTGTTTTTTGTTGCCTTATTTTAACTATCATGAGAATACATTGATAAAGAAATGTTCGTTGTATGAGATGTCTACATTTTTTTGAAGCTTTTCATAACCCAGCATTATAAGTAGGTTTATATTGCAGTCTGTCAGGTTAGCTTCCAATACATCTTTTTGGATGGTGCATAAGGAATATTGCAGCTTTATCAAAGGTTTGAGTAGTTGGTGATTTGATTTGAAGCTATACCTTGCATAAGCAATTCATTTGCTAATTTTCTTTGGTCTTTTGTGCAATGTGAAGATACAAAGAATACAAGAGAGGGGGAAAAAATGGTTTTGAGCTTGGAAACTTAGATTGACAGTCCTCTTTTATTGTCTAAATAAAACTCCTGAAACGCTTGCCCTATGTTGTATTCAATAGGATAAACTTTTTAGTATTATTTTTATTATTATTGCTCTTCTAATCTGCAGTATGTAATTCTAACTGGTACATTTCAATGATAGCTACTATTTATTGGCTGCAAAGCAAGTCTCTAGCATCTAAGAAGACAGTTGACATGTTACTTAAGAGTAGGAGTTGGGAAGGATCGCTGTACTCACAGCTTTGGAGGGAACTTATTTTCATACTCACTGGTTGAGAAAACTTGAAAAGGGAAAGATAGCAATAGCTATGGTTTGCTTTTTTTTTTTAATCACTAAAGCTTTTGAAATTGTCTCTGAGGAAGAGCAATTTCTTATCTCTATATTGTAAAAGTAATTTTAATTTAAACATACCTTATACCTCTATTGATTGGAATTTAGTTTTGGCAGCTATATATCAAATGTAAAAGTAATGTGTTAAGTGATAGTAACATGAAGAGCTCTTTAAAGTAATTAAATTAATGATACTTTAGATATTTTTATGAAAGCAAGGTCATATCACAGACCAAAAGTTATGAAACTCATATTGTGACTTTTCTAACAGTTGATAAAAATTCTTAATACTTCATGTGATTTTTATGTTTTGGTATGGAAAAGCTGGAAACTTACCTTTAGTAGTTTCCCTCCAGGTCACTTAGATATGTTTAGTGCTTTACGTTCCACTTGCTTGTTCCGACAACATCCAAGAACTCTTCAGAGAATTTGTTCAGATCTTCGGTACTGGCCAGGTATGAAGTAACCCTTGTAATTGTTTTGAGAAATATAATAGGTTACTTAACATTTTAAGATTTGTTTTAATGGTGCTAGTGATTATGACCACACATTTGCAATAGACAGTAGGACTTAAGAGTGTTTGAAATTTACCACTTTAGGTAGATTTGTGTTATTTTAGATCAGGAAAATGTATAATAGGAGCTATAAATTTTGTGTGTGAGTGACAAATACCATAGTAAATCAGGCTCCTGAGTATGTATCTACAACTATTTCAAAATAATTGACTAAATACATTTGTTTACTAGCCCTGATATCAAAAGTCCATTGAAATGAAAGAAAAAATATTAAAAGGAGATAAAAAGTCTAGAGGAACACCAGAAGAGTTTTAGTAAATTAAAATGTGAAAACAAATTGAGAGTAAAATCAAATTTTCATTCATTCATCAGTTTTTTTTAACATAAAAGGTGATTCGAAGGTAAGGGGAAAGAAAGAGATGGCAGACAGGTACTCTGGATGAGTAGGGAGCATTCAAAAGGGAAATATTCCTCATTGTTCATTAACTGGTTGCCAGGCACTAGTAATACTTGTTAAGTGATATTGATGGTTATGAATGAAAAAGACATATCTTCATGGAATTTAGAATAGTGTGTCAGTGAAAGATGTACATATTTCTAGTTCCAGTAGAACTCAGGAAAAACTCAAGACTCGGAGTCAATAAGAGTGGGCTTTGGTTATAAACAATTGAAAGATTGCCAAAATAGTCTTATTCCTTGTCTTTCATTTTTTGTTGTTGTTGTTGTTGTTGGTACTGGGGATTGAACTCACGACCTTGCACTTGCCAGGCAAATGCTTGAGCCACTGAGCTAAATCTTCAGTCCCAGATTGTGAAAAATAGGAATGTGAAGAATCTCCATTTCTGTTTTTAAACAAGATAGCAGTGATCAGTACTCACAGCAGATGGGTTTCTTCAGCAGTACCATGAATAAGCATGACACTCCAAGTGTGTGTGTGATTCATGACTAAAGTAACCTGTTTGTGTCTTTGACATCAGTACTCAATCCAGGGATTTCCAGGCAGGTTCCCGTAGACACATGCACATTCACATTCACTCCTCACTCCAATGTGCTTTTTTGCTAATTGTAGCCTAAAAGTTAAGCCACATCTGTTGTAGGATTGGCCCATTTTTGAGATGGGATTTTGTTAAGTGGCTCATGCTGACTTCACACTTTGTCTTTTTGCTCCAGTCTTCTGAGTAAAGGGGATTCTAAGGCATGTAACACTGCATGCAGCTGTGTTGATGTGTTTTTTTGTTTTGTTTTGATTGAGACTAGTTTCCTGAATGCTGGGATTACAGGTATGTGCCACCAATGCGTGGCCCAGCCACATGAAACAATAAAAATATGTTGAAATAATTAGATGCAAGTTAGCAAAATTGACCCAAGAACAGGTAGGATAACAACTATAGATAAAAGGATAATAATCTAAAACGAAAATTCGTTACTCCAAAGTTCAGATAATTTTTGTTTGTTGAGACCAAGGTCTCATGTAGTGCAGGGTGGCCTTAAACTCGGTTGTGTAGCCCAGGCTGCCCTCAAACTCACAGTGATCCTTCTGCCTAAGCCTCTTGAGTGCTTCATATGATTTTATAGTTAGATTCTTTATCTAGAATGATGAATTTCCTATTGTTTAAAAGATTTTTTTATAAGCCAGTATGTGCATTTATGTCTAACTGCTAGGTAGTCTCAAGCAAAAAAATTAAATGTTTGAAGCCTGCTTGGGGTACATAGTGAGACACCATGCTGAACAAGCACTTTACCGCTAAATTACAATCCCAGCCCTAAAAGTTTGGTAAAAGGGACACCTGGGCAGAATGTATGTGCCCTTGGTCCAAGCTGCTATGGAAGCTGAGGTTCGATCATTACTTTAGTCCGTGAGTTCACGATTACTTAGGGCAGCATGGCAAGACCTCATAGTCTTCCCTATTTAGGTTGTAAGGTTGCTGTTATTAAAACTGATCATTAGTAGCAGAAAAAAGAACACAGTATGTCAGTTTCTAAATAAATACCGAAATCCTAAGTAAAATCTGACAAAAACCACGTCTAGATGTGTGCTAAAAAAAAAAAAAAAAAATCATGATCAAGGACTACAGATGTAATTTTATACTAGTAAACCTATCATGTTGATTGGAGAAGGAAACTGCTATGATTTCATGTGATATATTTTAATTGCTGTGCTCGGTGAAAACTTAGAAAAGTTACAAATGGAGGGAAACCTTTTAAAATTTCTTAACATCTATTGTGTTGCCATCAGTGTAAGAAACAAGATGTCTAGTGCCTTGTTTTTAGACAAGATTTGGTGATTCTGAACATTACAATTAAAAAGTAAAAGAATTGAGTCATTAAAGGAAGGAGCAGAGTTTAATTTGTAGAACATACAATTATTTATCAGAAAATCAAAGGTGGTTCAAATAGTGAATTCACTTTTTTTCATACAAAATAGATACATGAAAACAACAGCTTTCTTTTAGCAGGTTTTATTAACAGTTTGTTCAAAACCCAATGTTTATCCTGACAAGAAATATATATTTATACGTATATACATGTGTGCATTTAAAGCTTTACTGACAAAAAGAACTAAATAAAAGAGAATGTCAAATCATGTTTGGGAGGACATGGCATTGTAGCAGTATCCATTTATGTCAAAAGTTACCAAGTTAGCATACATCTAGTGAAATCTAAAAGACTTGTAGAAATTTGGAACCAAGTTACATAGTTTTTAGCAGTAGAAATCAGTAGTATAGTATGGTGAATAAACTGGTGCTGGCCTATATCAACGTAAAAAAAATTCAGGAGTTTGAATCAGTGAACAAGTGGTAGGTTATCAATAAATGTGTTAGGTTAGCTGGCTAGACATTTGGGAAAAAAGATAGGTTCTTATTTTACATTGTGCCAAAAAATAAATTCCAGATTTTAAAGTTCTGATTGCAATAAATAAATAAAAATCTTAGTCTGAGAGTGGGGACTTTTTTTTTTTTCTTTTTTGCAAGGTAGGTGCTTATGCTGCTAAGCTAAATGCCCAGCCCCAAGAGAGTAGGGACTCTTAATGAAGACAAAAATAGAGAAAACATTACATATGGTTACGTTAACATATACATTCTTGTATTATGTAATTGAAAGATAAAGCATGTTTACAATATATTTCTCTATAAATACATATTTATACTGTATATATGAAATATATGTGCACTATAAAAGATTACTACTTGTAACATCTATAGTCTACAAAGAAAATTGTGAAGTGTGCAAAGGATATAAATGGTCAATTAAGAAAAATAGTAAATAAAAATACAAAAGAATCTTTTTTAAAACTTTCCTAGAGTTTTAATCTATAGTTTCTAAAATATCAATTTTTTTCTTTTTTTGCCTAATGTATGTAAATTAAAAAGGCTTTATTACCTAGTATTAGAGTATGAAGAAAAGGCATTTGTTCATCACTAGGCACATATAATAACAGTTTTTTTGAAGGTAATTTCTTAGTGTTTCACTTCTAGTAATTTGTTCTACATGTGTTGAAGGATATATGTATAAAAATGTTGACTGCAATGTTGATTTTAGCAATAAAAAGGTAATGGGGGCTGAAGTTTAGCTTGTTGGTAGAACATGTGCTTATCCTATGTGAGACCTTGGGTTTAATCTTCAGACCAAAGAAACAAAAAGAAAATAATAATAAGAGAATAATGTCCATAACTGAGAAATGGTTGAATAAGTTGTAGTTAGGTAAAACAGAAAACTCTTTAAGTGACGTTTAAATGGAATGTACTGTCTGTCCTATTTTGAGGTATTATACTATTAAGGAAAGAAGGCAGTTGTACAAAGTTATGTTTATTTTATTTTATTTTATTTTATTGTTTATTTTTTTTCTTTTTCTGATACTGGGAATCAAACTCAGAACCTCACACTTGCTGGCCAGGTGCTATGCCACTGAGCTATATCCCCAACCTCAAAGTTATGTTTTATTTCTAGAATAATTTTTATAGAAAGCAAATATATTTGAAAGCATAGAATAATAGTCATGAAAGTTTTAACAGTGGTTACTGGGGGGAACTTGGATTAAGGTTTGAAGAATTAGGAAACACTGATTTTTGATACTTTTTTACTTTTTAAGTATTTTGTAATTACTAAGAAAATATCAAATTAATTCTGGATTTGCTACCTTTCAATGACTTACATGTTTTAAGAAAAGCATCAAAGTTTATCAGAGTGATTCCTGGTGCCAGAAAAGAAAACAAAAGATCAGAAAAAAATTTATCAGAGTTATGGTTTACAAGAAGGGTGATAGAAAAAATGTAAAGCGTATTATTCAAGTGTTTGACAAAAGAAATATAAAGAACAAGATAAACTAAGACATACTGGTATGCTGTCAGACTTTTTAGAATCCTAATTAAGCATTTTAGTTTCTGTTAGCAACTTACAAAATAAATGGTACTATTTTAGTTTTTATACAGTCTCGGGGTTTTAAAACTTTGAAATCAAGGACACGGCGTCTGCAGTCCACCTCTGAAAGAGTAGCAGAAACACAGAATGTAGCACCATCCTTTGTGAAGGTAATTAGACCTTTTTTTAACATTTCAGAAAGGAATAATTTTCAAATTATTAAGACAGCAAGGACATTTTATATTTGATTTCTTTTGTTGACTGATTAATTTTCTCTTTGTATTTACTGATAATTAGAAATGAATGACTTACGTAATCATACCTGTTGCAACTCCTTGAAGTATGAGCCTTGTCAACAATAAGCCTTGCTTATTACACAGCTGCTTTTATTTTTCCTACCAGCCTATGCATGCTTTTGTGTATCTTGTATAAATAAAGCTAGTAACCCTGTGGGTCAGTCAAAATGTGTCTCTTTCCTCACCTTTCACATTTATTAATCACTGTGGATTTAACCTCTTAAATATTTCTTAAATCTTTTCATTTATTTTCATTTCTACTTCCCTTTATGCACTGTAACCATTTCTTGCCTGGTTTTACTCTGATACTTATTTAATCTTCTTCCCTGTAGTCTTGCTGTGTTGGTTTTGCCTTCAGACCCACCCATCAGTCTTTCTAAAATAATCTAAAGTGGTCATGTGCCACTCCTACCATGCATGAGACTGTGGGTTCAACAAAGTAAGTGTCAAAAAAGTAAAGTGCTGGGGATATAGCTCAGCGGCATAAACACTTACCTGGTAACCGCGAGGTCATGAGTTCAATCCTTGGTACCAAAAAAAAACAAGTTCAGTAATGATGACACAACTCAGTCTGATTTACAGAGCATTTCATTGTTTGACCTCTACTGACCATTTTTGGTTCTTATTTCTGCTATCCATTTCGTCTCTTCCCTGTCTCTTGCTTTTGACCTCTAAGACATGTCAAATTACACATAGTTACTGAATACTGTTTCATGGCGCTACCAGGTTTTTCCTCTATAGTTTCTGTGTCCATTCTCTATAAAGTCTTTGTGGTGTTCCATATATAGAATTTCTTTTGCTACCATAATTAGTATGTCTGATGATACCAAAATCTTTTTTCTTCCTTTTCACTTTATTATTTTGTTCAAATCCATTTTATTCAAACATTAAAAGAAAAAAAGAAGACAAAAATCTACAATAAAATTTCAAAGCACATCAGTTGGAGGTAACATTGGTGCATACACTGCACATTGTCATCCCCAAATCATTCACCCAGAGCACAAGACATCTGTGTTCAATTGTCCAAACAATACCAGTACAAATCTCTCTCTTCAGTGAACTCAGAGAAATCAGTAGTATAACTCTTAACTATATATATGTGTGTATATATATATATATATATACATACACACACATATATATACACACACACACGCATACATGTTTTTTTCTTTCAGCTTGTCACACTAATGAGACAATATGATGTTTACACATGTGTCTTATTTATTTCACTAATGAATATGTTCTCAGGGTGCATCCATTTACCTATAAAAGTGTCCAGTTTATCATTAATTATGGCTAAGTAGTACTTTATTGTATAAAAATACCACATCTTTTTTATCCATCCTTCAGTCGAAGGGCATTTAGGTTGTTTCCAAGTTCTGGCAATTATAGACTGAGCTGCTATAAAACATGGGTGCACATATATCTCTGTAGTATGATGTTTTTAATTCTTTTGGGAAGATACCCAGAAGGTGAATAACTGAGTTGAATGGGACCTCCAATCCTAGTTTTTTAAGGAATCTCCACACTGCCAAAACCATTTTTTAAGAAAATATTTATGTATGTTTTTCCCTGTGGGCTAGAAACTTTAAGATCAATGACTTAATTATCTTCACATTTTTAGAACTAGGCTTGGTATGTGTAGGGCAATATTTTATTTTCTTATTTTGTCTTTTTGAGACAGGGTTTTGCTGTGCAGTTCAGGCTGGCCTTGAACTTACTTTGTAGTCCAGGCTAGCCTGCAGTGATCCTCCTGCCTCACCCTCCCGAGTGCTGGGATTACAGGTGCATGCCACTACGCTTAGCCATGCAGGGTAATACTTTAATCTTAATAAGGTAATGAAATTTTTTCTCTAGCAGAGATAAAGTGTTGTGAATATCAGGCCATTATAATCCTAAGCATTATGTTACATAGTGTTTTCAGTATAGTGTAGTGCAGAGATAATTACACTTTCTTTATGTTAATAATTGATGTGTCTGCATGTAGGATCTAGGATTAGTATCCTGGTCAGTTGATTAATTAATTTGATGTTGAATCTTAATCTGTTCACATTGGCAATACAAAAGAAATTTTAGACTTTCAATTTTTAGTGGGTGATCATGACAAATGAGGATTGTTTCTGTCTGTACAATTGATCAATAAATATTGTGTTATTTCATGCACTTAGGGGTTTCTTTTGCGGGACAGAGGATCAGATGTTGAGAGTTTGGACAAACTCATGAAAACAAAAAACATACCTGAAGCTCATCAAGATGCATTTAAAACTGGTTTTGCAGAGGGTTTTCTGAAAGCTCAAGCATTAACACAGAAAACCAGTGGTAAGTTAATTTGACAAAAATAACTGAAAAGATGTCATAGGCCTACATTTAATCTATTACAAATGACTTTTCTGAAGTCATTCGTCCTGTTTCCCAGCATTCAGCAGGCTAAAGCAGAAGGATCACTAAGAGTTTGAGATCAGCTTGGGCTACATAGTAAATTCAGGGCCAGCTTGCACTACATAGTGGGATCCTATCTCAAAAAACAAAAATTCATCCATCTTCTTACATGGGTGTATTCCATTATATTTATAAGTTAAGCTCTGGTGAGTGGAAATACTGCCAGTTTACTTTCTCAAGAGAGAAAATCAAGGACAGAAAGCATATGTGGTTTCATGAAGTTTTGATGAAAAGGATGCTGAAAGGAAACCATGCAGTTGTGCACAAGAATGCCAGCTTCCAAAATTGCTTGTTACAAAAGTATAATTATCAGTATCCTGATATTTGCATTTCGTTTAGTTGCAGTATCTCATTGGTGGTATTTGGCTTAAGCCTTTCTCTTTTTCTTGCAGATTCCTTAAGGCGAACTCGTTTAATTCTCTTTGTTCTGCTTCTGTTTGGCATTTATGGACTCTTAAAAAATCCATTTTTATCTGGTAAGGATGCTTTTAGTTATCAGCCATGTTAATTTCTGTCTTGTCTTGTCTTGTCTTGTCTTGTCTTGTCTTGTCTTGTCTTGTCTTGTCTTGTCTGTCTTGTACCAAGGATCAAACTCATGTCCTTGCGTTTGCCAGGCAGGCACTTGTGCCACTGAGCTAAATCTCCGTGACTTTTTTATTTCTTTAAATATCCTTTTCCTTTTCACTGTAGATTTATTATGTAGCCTTTTTGTGTTTCAATGATGAAATACCCAAGGCTAAGTACTTTATAAAGAGAAGCGATTGATTTTAGCTTGCAGTTCTGGGGGTTCATGGATGTGGCACCTGGTAAGGACCTCCTGGTGGACTACAAGACCTTTCATTCTTAGTGGTTAGTTTTCTAGGGTTTTAGAAAATAATACATGTGGGATGATCAAATTTTAACATAATGTAGAATTTTATAATAAAAATAGAAGACAGCCTTGTGTTTCAAAGACAAGTCCATAAATTGAATTTTTTCTTAAAATAATCAAATGAATCCAGTGTCTTCTCAGTTTGCAGTTGTGAAATACAATTATAAATACCACATGTAGGTGGTTCCAATTACTTTCTCAGCTATCATTCAGTTTTTACCATATATTCATTCTCTATAATTATGTAAGATCCTTAAATAGTTCATTAAAAGGCTCAAACTGTTAGTGGCCATTTTAGAATTACTGTTTCATATATGTATTCAGCTACTGGTTTGTTCTTGTTGTGTTAGGCATTTCATCTGTTCTTTTTGTCTAAGGAATTGAACCCAAGACCTGCACTCAGCTATAGCCACAGTCCTTTTTTCCTGTTTTTTTATTGTGAGACTGTCTCACTGAGTTCCCCAGGTAGACTTGAGCTTGAGCTCCTCCTGCCTCAGCCTCCCAAAGTGTTGGGATTACACATACGTGCCACCATACCCAGCAAGCATTTCTTTCTTCTGCCTTATCTTTTGCCTTTAAATTTCACTGCATCTTAATGGCAATATTTTAGTTTCGTGAAGTTATTAGAAATCACTTTACTCATTTATAACTGCTCTACTTGACCTGCGGAGCAATTTTTTAAAACCTTGTAATAGTTACTAAGAGTAGCTTTGAAGTATTTTATCTTACCAAACTCTTCCTCTCATATGCTTAAAGATGTCATTACTGAAGAATACCTGAAAACTGAAACAACTTCTTTCCCCCTTTTTTTTATTAAATGAATGGACCAGGTTTTTATGCTGTGTTTAAGGCAATATATGTCACAATGTAGCTCTATAACCAGATGTGTCAGAGTAATTAAAGGTGCTTGTTAAAAATGCAAGCTCCTGTCCTCTTTCTCAAATCTGCAAACTATTAGTGTGTAGCAAGGTTTTGGAGACTTGCATTTTTAACACAGTTTTCAAGTGGTTTTTTAAAATTCATACTGAAATTTGATAACCATTGATTTAAGCTATTGGTCCAAGAAGAGGAAAATAATTCTTCGTTTTAAATGAAAGTATAAAAGTATATGTCTTTAAATGAATCACTTTCTCTTTGA
The DNA here is from genome assembly GCA_004027455.1 of Hydrochoerus hydrochaeris. NCBI lineage: Eukaryota > Metazoa > Chordata > Mammalia > Rodentia > Hydrochaeridae > Hydrochoerus > Hydrochoerus hydrochaeris. The sequence goes on from PVLA01010533.1 coordinate 26,151, forward strand.
ACATTATCTAAAAACAGAAAACCTAGTTTCTGTTCTGTACTTTGATTCAGTGTATGTGAACAGAGATTTCTCAGATGTTTAATTTTTGTAGGCTTTGCTTTCTTGTATCTAAAAACTAAGATGATTGGAATTTTATTATTCTGTTAAATATTAACATGTTTTCTTCCATTTAGTCCGCTTCCGGACTACTACAGGGCTTGATTCTGCAGTAGATCCTGTTCAGATGAAAAATGTCACTTTTGAGCATGTTAAAGGAGTAAGTTAAGATTTCTTTGCCTTCTTCATACGTTACATAATTGATACTCTAAGGCCAGCATTTGATTCTAAAGGTTGTTCTGAAATAGATAAATAAAAACATATTAGCAACCTTAGAATCTTTATGGGTACCAGGGTAAAGAGGATTAAGAGTCCTGGAAGAGGGGCTGCATTTTTAAGTTTTTTGTTTTCCCCCTTTCTTGGTCTTTTTTTAATTTTATTTTTTATTTTAAAGAGAATAAAACGAAAGAGGACAGAATAAAGCAGATCAGAACAGAACAATGCAAGCAACACAGCACTTTACAACAAGACAATTGGAAATCAACAGTAGCTACCATAATGTCTCTTTCTTTGAAATAGTTGAGCATAACTTCACATACAATATCAAACATAACAAAATAGAATAAAACCATTCAAGAGAATGAAAGTATTACAAAGCATTCTGAACCAAATAACAGAAAATGAACAGTGGCTGCTATATTATCTCATTTTCCATAAAAAATTTGTTTATATTATTACACTTATTAAAATCCAGTAAGGCACAACATGATAGAACCAATGGTAACAGAAAAACAAAAGCATGTTAGGACTTCAAAACAAGATGATATTAAATCAGCAATGGCTGCCATAATGTCTTGTTTTCTTCAAAGTAGCTGTTGATACCATCACACATAATAAGATCAAACAAAACCATTCCAACCAATGAATGAAAACATTATAAAACTTCAAAGCAATATAACGGAGATCCATGAATAGCATAGAATCTTATGTATTTTTACCATTTCTTACACTAGGGAGATTATAAGGTATTTATACATGTGAGTTTGATTTATTTTGCTTATGAGTATGGTCTCAAGTTGCATCCATTTATTTATAAATATCTCAATGTGATCATTCTTTATAGCTGAGTAGTACTTCATTGTATAAAAGTAGCACAATTTTTTTATCCATTCCTCAGTTGATGTGCACTTAAGTTGTTTCCAAGATCTGGCTATTAAAATTTGCTGCTATAAACATGGGTGCACATATATCACTGTGGTGAGATATTTTCATTTCTTCTGGGAATATGCCTAGGAGTGGAATAGCTGGGTCAAATGGAACTTCCAATCCCAGCTTTTTGAGGAATCTCCAGACTGAACTCCACAGTGGTTGCACCAGTCTACACTCCTACCAACAATGCAGAAGAGTTCCTTTTTCCCCACAGCTTCTCCAGCATTTGTTGTTGGTAGTTTTGTTGATCCTGGCCATTCTTTCTGGAGTGAGATGGAATCTCAGTGTGGTTTTAATTTACATTTCTCTAATGACCAATGATGATGAACATTTTTTCATGTATTTCTTTACCATTCGTATTTCTTCATCTGAGAACTGTGTGTTCATCTCGGATGCCCATTTTTGGATTGGGTCTTTGAATTTCGGGGGTCTGATTTTTTTTTTTTTAAATTCTTTATAAGTTTTAGACAGAAGTCCTTTGTCTGAGGGACAGTTCATTAAGATTTTTTCCCAGTTTATGGGTTTTCTTTTCACTGTGCTGGAGATTTCTTTCAACATGCAGAAACTTTAATAAGACATGATCTCAGTTATTAATTGATTCTGGGAAGTATTTCCCATACAGTTTCGTTCTTGTTCATGAATTCTCTACCTATCCCCATGTCTTAGAGATTTTTATCTACTTTGTCTTCCAGCAGATTTAGTGTTTCTGTTTTAATATTTAGATCTTTGATCCACTTAGATTTTAGTTTAGTACATGGTGATAGGCATGGGTCTAATTTTAGCTTTCATCATATGGATAGCCAGTTTTTCCAGCACCATTTATTAAAGAGACTATTGTTCTTCCAGTGAACATGTTTGGCCCCTTTATCAAAGATAAGGTGGTTGAGTGTGTTCATAGTTGTGGTTGTATCTTCTAGTCTATTCCACTGATCTTCAGATCTGTTTTTATTCCAGTACGATGTTGATTTTATTACAGTAGCTTTGTAGTATAACTTCAAGTCAGGGATTGTGATGCCTCCTGCCTTGCCTTTACTGCTTAGAATTGCCTTTCCTATTGTAGGTCTCTTCTGGTTCCAGATGAATTTTAGGAGTGATTTCTCTAGATCTATGAAGTATGTTAGTGGTATTTTCATTGGGATTGCATTGAATCTGTATAGCAATTTTGGGAGAATGGCCATTTTCACAATATTCTTCCTATCCATGAACAAGGGATGTCTTTCCATTTTCTGAGGTCCTCTTCAATTTCTTTTTTTAGAGTATTATAATTTTCCCTGTATAGCTCTTTTATTTCTTTCATTAGATTAATTCCTAGGCATTTTATTTTTTTGGATAGTAGTGTGAAGGGTGTGGCTTCTCTTATTTCTCTGTCAGTGATTTTGTTGTTATTGTAGAGGAATGCTATTGATTACTGAGTATTGACTTTGTATCCAGCTACATTGCTGAATTTATTTATTTTATCTTGGAGTCTTTCAATGGAATTTTGGGGGTCTTCTGTGTAAAGTATCATGTCATCTGCAAATAATGATAGTTTAACTTCCTGTTTTCCTATCTTTACTCATTTGTCTTTCATCTAATAGCTCTGGCTAGTATTTCCAATACTATGTTGAATAGGAGCGGTGATAAGGGACATTCTTGTCTTGTGCCTGAATTTAAGGTCAAGGCTTTCAGTTTTTGGCCATTTAATATGACGCTGGCTGTTGATTTGTTGTAGATGCCCTTTATCATATTGAGATAAAGACCATCTATTCCAATTCTCTGTAAGGTTCTTATCGTGAATGGGTGTTGGATCTTACCAAAGCTTTTTCTGCATGGGCTTTATTGGTATGGTGGATTACATTTATTGATTTACGTATGTTGAACCATCCCTAAATGCCTAGGATGAATCCCACTTGGTCATGGTGTATAATCTTCTTGCCGATTTGCTGCATCCTATTTGCCAATATTTTATTGAGAATGTTTGCATCTATGTTCATTAAGGAGATTGGCCTGTATTTCTCTTTTTTAGTTGGGTCTTTCTCAGGTTTTGGTACTAGAGTAATGTTTGCTTTCAGGAATGACTCAGGGAGAATTGCTTCCCTTTCAATTTCATTGAACAGTTTGAGGAGTGTTGGCATTAGGTCTTCTTTGTATTTCTTGTAGAATTCCATAGAGAATCCGTCTGGGCCTGGGCTCTTTTTTGTTTGTAAGGACTTAATTACATTTTCAATCTCATTGATAGAAATTGGGTTGTACATCTTGATCCAGCTTTGGTGGTTCATATGTTTCTAGGAATGTGTCCATTTCTTCTGTGTTATCGAACCTATGAGAGTAGAGGTTTTCGAAATAGGTGTTGGTGATCTTCTGTATTTCCACAGAGTTGGTAGTGATTTCACCTTTTTCATTCTGTATTGCATGAATTTGAGTCTTTTCTTTCTTTCTTTTTTTTAAATTCAATTTTCTAGGGGCTTATCAACTTAATTCATTATTTCAAAGAACCAACTCTTTGATTCATTGACTCTTTGTATTGTTTTCTTAGTCTCTATTGCATTAATTTCTGCTCTGATCCTTATAATTTCCTCCCTTCTTTTGGATTTGAGCTTGGCTTGCTCTTCTTTTTCTAGATGTTTGAGGTGTAGTATCAGGTTGTTTATTTGGTTTTGTTCTGTTTTCCTAACGTGGGAGCTTAGTACAATAAATTTTCCTCTGAGGACCGCTTTCATTGCATCCCATAGGTTCTGGTAAGTTATATTTGTATTTTTGTTTGCTTGTAGATACAAATTTTTTCTTTAATTTCCTCTGTGACCCACTGATTGCCCAAGAGCATATTATTCAATTTCCATGTGTTTGTGGTTTTTTTGCAGTTTCTTTTACCATTAATTTCTAGTTTCATGGTGCTATGATCTGGTAGCATGCATGGGATAATTTCAATCCTTTTGCATTTACTTAAATGTGTTCTGTGGGCTAGTATATGGTCTATTTTAGAGAGTCCCATTTACTGCTGAGAAGAATGTATATTCTGATGTTGTTGGGTAGAACACTGTGTATGTCTATCAAGTCCATGTGTGATTCAGTTCTGTTGTTTCTTTGCTGATTTTCTGTCTAGTTGATCTGTCCCTTTGTGTCAGTGGTGTGTTTGATTTTCATTTCTGTTAATACTTACTTTGTATAGCTGGGTGCTCTGGAACTTGGAGCATATATATTTAAGATTGTTATCTCTTCCTCTTGAAGTTTTCCCCTAACTAGTGTGTAGTGACCTTCCTCATCTCTTTGGACCATTCTTGGTTTGAAGTTCACATGGTCTGCAAACAGAATAGCTACCCCTGCTTTTCTTTTTAGTTCCTGTTGCATGAAGTATTGTTTTCCATCCTTGGACTTTCAGTGTATGAATTTCCTTTTGGGTTAGATGGGTTTCTTGTAGACAGCATGTGGTTGGATGTTGTTTCTTGATCTATTCTGCCAGTCTATTTCTTTTAATTGGTGAATTGAGGCCATTTATATTAATGGTTATAACTGTTATATATCATTCTATTGTTGACATGTTATCTTTCTGCTGTTGTATTTTTACCTTTCCATTCTGTTTAGTTGTCTGTCTTACTTAGTGGTTTTTTCCTATGTGTATCTAGAATGTCTGAGTATTCTTTGCAGGGTTGTTTTGGTGATCATGAAATTCTTCAGCTGTTCTTTGTCTTGGAAGTATCTTATTTCTCCATCTATTTTGAAAGACAGTTTTTCAGGGTACTTCGGTGTGGGTTGAAAGTCATTTTCCTTTAGGATCTGAAATACTTCACTCCATGCTCTTCTTGACTTCATTGTTTGTGTTGAGAAGTCTGCTGTGATTCTGATACGTTTTCCTTTGTAGGTGATCTGTCTTTTCTCTCTAACAGCTTTTAATATTATGTTCTTATGTTGGATTTCTGGGATGGTGATTATTATATGCCTTGGTGTGGTTTTATTTTGGTTATTGCTGTTGGAGTTCTATATGCTTCACTAATCTGTATGTTTCCATTCTCATGTTTGGGAAGTTTTCAGCTATTCTGTAAATAGCCTCTTGATATCATTTGTGTTGTCCCCTTTTTCATTTATCCCTATTAATCTTATGTTGTTTTTCTTTGCATCATCTTGCAACTGTTGAATTGTTATTTCCTGATTCCTTGTTATTTTTAAAAGATTTTTCCTTTCCTGTTCACTACCTGCAATCTTATCTTCAAGGTCTGAAATTCTATCTTCACATCCTTTGAGGTGGTTTTGTCAACTTCCACTAGAATTTTTGATTTCCTGTGTATCTCTTTGAATCTGCTTCATGTATTCTGTTTGTTTCTTATACTGTTGATTCAGGGATTCTGTTTGCTTTGTTCCTCTAATTTTTTTTTATCTGTGTCTTCTTTAGATGCATTCACTATTTCTTTAACTACTTTTATTATTTCTTCTTTTACCTAGGAGATTATTTCTGATTTGTGTTGTTTCATAGCTTCCCGTACTTGCTTTATTTCAGTTGATATCATTTCAGGTATTTCAGGTGTTTGCTAGTATTTTCTTCTATGTACGTGGCTCCCAGGCTTTCTTGGGATTTCCTGGAGGTTTGAGATTGCATTTTGATCTTTCGTTATGTCATTTTTCCTATATGTCCGTGTTTTGAGTGATGTTCCAAAACTTTCCCTGAGTGTGTTGGAAATCACCTCCTGTGCCCTAGGCTCCTCCCAGGACTCAAGCGGCCAAACTTTCCTTAGCCAGCGCTTGGAAACTGGAACTCCCCTTGCAGCGCATGCAGGCCTACCTCCCCTCTCAGAGGCATCAGCCTCGTCCCCTGGTTGAATCTTGGTCTTTTTGAGACATAGTTTCACTATGCATTTTAGGCTGGCCTTGAACTCACTTTATAGTTCAAACTGGCCTTGAACTCACAGTGATCTTCCTGTATCAGCATCCCAAGTGTTGGGGTTACAGGCATGTGCCATCACATCCTGCTTTAAATAAGGTTTTTCAGGTTTGATTATGGAACTAAATAGGTAAAAAAAAAAAATAGCAGGAGATAAGGATTTGCATAGGAGCACTTTGGATAGTGTCTTAGAAGTCATTATAAACACAACCTTTTAGTCTGTGAAAATTGGTTCCCTTGGATTTTGAACAGAGATATGGTTTGGTTTAACAGTCTAGTTGCTGTGTTCTAGCCTCTAAACTAAAGTCTAGAAAGTACAAAGTTAGATTACAGCCTGTTGCCGTCATCCAGATAAGAGATGATGTTGTCTTAGACAAACATTAAAGTGGAGTTGGTGAGATGTAGTTACATCTTGAAGGTAGGTACAATAGGATTTCCTGATTAGAAGTTGAAAGTATAAGAAAAAGATGGCTCAAGAAGACCACAAGGTTTAAGTACGAGCAATTAGAGAAACAGAGTTGCCATTTCTGAAATTAAAATATTAGACTGTGGGTAGAAGCAATATTCAGAATAAAGATTAGAAATTCAGTTGTAGTTATGTTAAATGTGACACATACAGATGAGAGCACTGAATGTGCACTTGAATGCATCATTTTGAAGCTTTGGGAAAGGTTCAAGGTGAAATGAAAAATCCCAAAATTTACATTTACAGATACTAAGTCTACTGTTTAAATGAGATTACCAGGGAATTGAGTATGACTAGCAAAGAGAAGAGGTCTAAATTTAAGCTTCAAGGTACTCACAGGTTAACAGGCCAGAGGAGGGAGCAGGAACAGGGAGTGAGAAGCTGTCTGTGAAGTAGTAGGGGAGGGGATAAACCAGAAGAAAGTTGTTTCCTTACCAGGGAAATGAGTCAGCTAGCTGTGTGAGATGGTGTTGATGCTTCCAGTGAGAATTGACTTTCTTTTTAGCAGTGTGTCATTGGTGTAAATGATAATGAACAATTTCAGTGTGATAGCAGGTGTTAAATCTTGAATATTAGTTTACAAGAGATAGATAAGATGGAACAGGCAATTAAATAATTCTTGAATTTTGTTTGAAAAAAGGCTCATCAGTAACTCAGCAGAAAATAAAGTAGGGTTAGTAAAGTAGTAGGTCAAAGCTGATTGTGGAACCCAGAATCGATCATCGACTGAGAATATGCATGGAAAAGCAATGTATAATTTCTGAAAAAGGTGCAGTTTTGTGACAATGGGAGAATGAGTGGATTAGGGAAATATGACACTTAAATTTGGATCATGAATTTATATCAAGACCAGTCAACACAAATACTTATGATTTCAATTTTTTTCTTCAAATATGAATTCTGAAATTTTAGTTCTGTACTGTGCTCTTCTATGTGCTTTATTAATAAATCTGATATGTATTTGATTTTGTGAGTGATAGAGACTAATTGCCTTTCAAGGAATGTTTAGGGAGAAATCTTTGTATAAGAATTTGGGCCAGGGATTTAGCTTAGCGACATGAGCACCTGCCTGGCAAGCACTAGGTCATGAGTTTGATCCCTGGTACAAAAAAAAAAAAAAAAGAATTTGAAATTTAGGATCTAAAAGCTTTAAACTCTGAAGTGGAATTTTAATAAGGGCTGTTAGCTGGGTGTGGTGGCTCATGCATGTAATCCCAGCTACCCAGAAGGCTGAGTCAGAAAGGTTACAAATTAAAGCCAGCCTGGGCAATTTAGCAAGCCCATGTCTCAAAAAATTAAAAGAGCTGGGATGTTCTCAGTGTAGAGCACTTGTGAGTTCAATCCCTTCTACAGGAGCCAGTCAGTCAAATTTTTAAGAAATTAGAAAGGCCTGGGATGGATTGGCAATTAGTGTTCATTAAATTCAATCCCTAGTGCCATTACCACACACATGCATGTGTGCAAAATTAATATGAGCTCCTTATAATAATTCATTTTCTTGATCCTCTTGAGCACCATTTTCTTCAATAGGTTTTATATTCAATTGGTAATACTTTGCCAGAAAGGTTGAAAGAGAATGTAGTTAATTTCAGAAGTAAATAATCTCTCATTTCACTTCAGTGTTGGCATTATATCCATGTGGAGTGTGTAGCCCAGGCTGGCCTCAAACTTGGGGCAATCCTTCTGCCTTCTGCTGGGGTTTCAGGAGTGCACCACCATACCTGACTGATTATTTTGACCAGTTTTATATCAGTCTTGTTTTCCTAGGTGGCTGTCTTTGAATACTTTTTTAAAAACATACTCTCTTTTTAAATTAATCAGCCATGAGATGAAATCTATTGCAGAATAATGTGTATATTTGTGTGTGGAAAAAGCAAAAACAATTACATAATCTAAAAATGCAGTTAGGAAATTAAGGGAGAAAAAGAGACATTAACACACTTGCAAACCATATACCTGAGTCAAACGCTTTTGAGTTTGGAAAGAAAAGTATGTGACTAAAAGAACTGTATGATAGCAGTTTATGTTATCTTCAAATGTATTGCATCTTTTGTTTTTGTTTTACTTTTTTTTCTTTTTTTGAGACAGGGTCTCACTATGGAGCTCAGGCTTGTCTGTGTTCGTAATGCTGAGATTTTAAGTGTGTGCCACTACATCTGATCATTATATGGGGAAAAAAATGTAGGCTTTCAATAATGCAGCCAAGATGTTTTAAGCATAAATTTTTTGAAGTGTATCATGTTCACATAAAGGTGCCCAAACCATAAATCATCACAAACTGAGCATACCTATGTTGGTAGTGCCCAACTCAAGAAACAGGGAGCGTATTAACAGACCTCCGGAGCTTCTTGATAGCTTCTTTCTACTTATTATTTCTTCCTCTCCCTGGATAATCATTTTCCTGATATTTTACATTAATTTTCCCTGGTTTTGAGGGTTTTTTTTTTTTTTTTTTTAACAGTTGTAATACCTGTGAAATGTGCCCTAAAAGATTTGGCTTCTGTCATTCAGTGTGATTCTTTTGAGATCCAACCATGTTATTTGGATTTGTAGTTAATTTATCCTCATGGCACAGTAATGCCATTGCATGAATACTGAAATACTGTGTATTAGGTTTTTACATGGTTGTTTCTAGTTTTGGCATGAATAATAACTCTTAGACATGTATCTTGGTGAACCATATGTTTGCATTTCTTCTGGGCTTTGGAGTGAGCAGGACTTTGTTTTTGACGATTAACTTTGTGAAAATTTTAGTAAAAATTTTAAGGAATGAATCAATAACTTTCAAAGACCTACCAAGTCGAACAAAAACTAGCCAAAAAAAAAACCTTTCTGACTAGCAGTTGTAATGTTTTCTAGCTAGGCGTGGTGGTGGTCACCAGTAGTCCCAGCACTCAGGAGGCTGAGGCAGGAAGGTCACTGCAAATTCCAGGCCAGCCTTAGCTGCATATTGAGTTCAAGGTCAGCCTGAACTACAGAGTAAGACCTTGTGTCAAAACCAAACTACACCAAACAAAAACATCATAATATTTTCTGGAAATACTTGTGGGAAATGCCCTAGAAATACTGATATAGTATAATCATGACCAAAAGTTGTACGTTCTCAGATTGCCTTTTGGCCGTGCTTACTGTGGTAATTTCATTTTAACCCTGCCCAGGGTTCTTTTTGTTTACTGAGGAAATGTAAGAAGTTCAAATCATTTTTGTTGGCATAATTAGGAGACATTGTATATTTGGAAATAAGGAAAAGGAAAGAAGCTTTTGAATGCTTATAAGGGGGGCATTTTTGTATACTTTTTCCTTGACATAAAGAGAAAGCCAAGTTAATTTTATAACCAAAGTAAACTTGTGATGTTTAAAGAAGAAGCTTTGTTAATTTACTAACTTGGTAATTTACTAACCAGAAGCGTTATTTAAAGTATTTGACAAATTATCTTATTTTAGGTGGAAGAAGCTAAACAAGAATTACAGGAAGTTGTTGAATTTTTGAAAAACCCACAGAAATTTACTGTGCTTGGGGGAAAACTTCCAAAAGGTAGAGTAACTTTTCCCTTAACATTATTTTATGTCAATAAATAATATATTTTTAATTTTATTGGGGACTGATTAGGAGTCATTTTTTAAAATATGTGCTTTTTAATGCAGCCTTCTATAAGCTTGTTTTTAATAATTTAATTTTTTATGTGTTGAAGCTTTAAGTTTCAAGAATAATCTAGAAGTTTGTTCTTCCCATACCTGAAACCCACCCTTAGTATTGTGCTAGTTTTTTCTCTTTACATTGCATGCTTTTACTTAACCCCTTGAGAGTCAGTTGTAGACATACTTCATTACTCCTAAATATAGTACTTGTATTAGAGATACTGTGAATAAGGATATTCTTTTGTGCAGCTCTAGTATAACTATTAAAATTAGTAAATTTATTGTGAATAAAAAACATTTACCGGGCCTGGGATTTAGCTCAGCAACATAAGCTCCTCCTTTGCAAGTGCGAGGTTGTGAGTTTGATCCTTGGTACCGTAAAAAAAAACAATTACTAATTCACATTCCATAACTAGAGGTCAGCATTCATTCTAAGAGTATCCTTCAAGGTCTATCCAATAGTATCCTTGTCCTCCATCCCCCAGTGTTGACATCCAGTCAGGGATTGCACAGAGCGTTTAGTTTTATCATTAATATAAGACAGGTCTTCATCCTTTTTGTGGGTGGAAAAGGGAGTCTTTCATAACTTTTTTACAATTATGAGTATTAATTGCTAATTATGGTAGGTTTTACCATTTAAATGAATTTTAATATGGAATCCAATTTATTGTTCTTAAAAATAGAACTGCGATGACCATCCTAACAGTCTTTGCCTTTATGTTTTTTTTCCTAGAATAAATTTCTATAAACCCTCTTTATTTTTTTTTAAAGAGGATTAAACTAAGGAAAATAAAACCAATCAAAATAAACCAGTATAAGTGATACAGGACTTCAGAATCTTATGAAATCAACAATAGTTATAATGCCTTTTGTTGTCTTCAAAATAGCTGCAGATACCTTTGGACCTAATAAAAATCGAACAGAATAGAACAGAATAGAAACAATAAAAACAAAACAATGCAATAAAAGACTTCAAAACAAGCTAATAGTAAATCCAAAATGGCTACCATAATATGTCTTGCTGTCTTAAATAGTTGCTCATGGCATCAGATTTAATATTATCAAACAAAACAAAAGAGAATAAAACCCAACCCAACAAAACAGTGAAAATGATATGGTTTCCAGGTGGGGATTGCTTCCTGGTGAGGCCTTGTTCTCTCCCTCCGCAGTCCACGAATGGCGCTTACTCACAGAGCGAGGTTTGGGTCTGGCTGTCACCACTCTGGTAGTGGCCTGCGCATGGTGCTGGTTTCTAAGCAGGGATCACCTCTTGGTGAGGCCTGGTTCTTTCCCCCTGCAGTCTGCAAATGTCGCTGACTCAGAGAGAGAGGCTGGGTCTGGCTGTCAAAGCTTTCTTTTTTATATTGCTTGATATCTCTATTGAGAATTCAGGAATATGTGAGAATGTTTGCATGAACCTTTGCTACTTTAGGGTACATTTATGAAGTCTGTGCTATAGCATAATAGAAAATCAGAAAAAGTCTTCTAATCAAGGAATGTTTTATAGATGTGTGGACAGATCCTTAGGTACTAAGATGTAGTCTCTAGAAGTTAGTGTGATTTAAATCAATATGATACAAACCAGTTGAGTATGGGTAAAACTAGGATAGTTCTCAGTCTTTTTAAGCTGTCCTTTAAAATTTTTTATGTTACAGTGCAGCATCAATACAGCTTTATTTTTTAATCTGTATATTTACAAAGTTGTGATATGAACGAGAATTGTACTTTTCCATCTTATTATGAAAACTTTTAAAACTTTTGGCATAGGTTAGAATATATACCTAGATTCAACAGTTAATGTTACTGTGTGTGTGTGTGTGTGTGTGTGTGTACACGTGCGTGCACATGCATATAGTATGCCTTTCTCTCCTGAATGTTTTAAAGAAAGCTGTAGATAACAGCTTGGGTATAAAACTACTTAAGAATAGGGACATTGTCCTAATTTATCCTTCTCAAGGAAAACACTAGTTTTTAAAAATATACTCTTCAGTATTTGTTTTTTATGGAAAAGTATCAAAATTCATGCACTACATTTGGTTGTTTGTCTTTTAATGTAAATTTTATTTATTAGTAGGTTTATATTATTTTGCTTCATAAATGTGTTTATGCTACTTCCTTGTATAGTCTTATATAAACATCTTTTGTATCTTGCTGATATATAAACAGTATTTAAATGACAGCAGGAAATTAATTAATAGAGATCCTCAAGGGAATGATTAGCAGAGACAAATGTTTTCTTGGGTTTGAAAATGTTGATAATGGCTATTCTTTGGGCTTCAAAATTAGGTAAATTATTTTATAGCCTCTTACAGGGAATTTTTTAATAAAATATTTGAATCATTTTTGTTTTTTTTTTAGGAATTCTTTTAGTTGGACCACCTGGAACAGGAAAGACACTTCTTGCCAGAGCTGTGGCAGGAGAAGCTGATGTTCCTTTTTATTATGCTTCTGGATCAGAATTTGATGAAATGTTTGTGGGTGTGGGAGCCAGCCGAATCAGAAATCTTTTTAGTATGTTGTGGTGTATTTTTTATGCATTGCTAAATATTGTTAATTTGGGGGGGGGGTTTCTTATTTATTTTTGTTACTTGATTGTGCTTGATAATCAGCAGAAAGAGTCATTGTGGGATTCTGGTTTTAGATAACCTAATATATATAGGTTAATATAGAGCTGTTACTAGTTTTCTCTAATAGGCTGATCATTTTAAGAGGTGGTATGGGCTGGGTTTGGTGGTGCATGCCTGTAATCACAGCACTTGAAAGATTGAGATAGGAGGATTGCCATGAGTTCAGGGCCAGCCTTGGGCTACATAAAGCAAATTCAAGCCAGTTTGCATAGTGAGACCCTGCCTTTAAAAAAAAAAAACAATGAAAGTGCTGGGGCTTTTGAAAACTCTTAGGTTTTTGTTTTGTTTTGTTTTGTTTTTGTTTCCTTTTTTTACATTTTATTCATCAATTCTATGATACGTAATTAGGAGTTATTGGCCACTAAAGTGATTTGTATGATTAAGGAGAATGAATAGCCTATAATAGTCGATTATTCTCTCTGGTTTATTTTTCCCCATCCCCATATTACTATTCTTAGTAAAAAATAACCTTTCATGAATTTTCTTCCTATGATTTTTTTCTTTTTTTAACTCAACAGTCTTATGCATTTTAATATTTATAAGCTTTTAGTTAAAAAGTTAATTTCTTTCAACTTATTTGAATACTTTCTGTTTTCATAGGGGAAGCAAAAGCAAATGCTCCTTGTGTTATATTTATCGATGAATTAGATTCTGTTGGGGGGAAGAGAATTGAGTCTCCAATGCATCCGTATTCAAGGCAGACTATAAATCAGCTTCTTGCTGAAATGGATGGGTAATAGAGTCTTTGTTTGTATGTGAAATATGCTGTTAATGTTTTAAAAATTAGGATTGAACCTGTTAAAATTTTTCAAAATAATAGGTCCCTCCCAGCATTTGATATATGTAAATGTGATTTCATGCATACTGTTCTCATAAAGCATTTGATAATAAAAATGGTATGGGTATAGGGAGCAAGGTAATCCCTCTTGTACAAAGTTTTTCCTCACAGTATCATATTACTTCCAATACCAATTGAGTATTTTATGTATCAGGTCTGCTCCTTTGTTCTTGCAGTTTTGGGCTGCCTTTGAGTGCAAGTGCTGGTGTTAAAACTTAGATCTTTGTTAATAATTTAAAAGCAAGAAATGATGTTACTTTGAAAGAAATGTCTTTTAGTCATGTGTGTGAGACTTTTTGGAAATAGTCTTAAAATTTTGTGAGGTCTGGGTACTAGAGATTGGACTCCCTTGAGTTTTATTTTATTTTGTGATAGGCCAGACTGACTTTGAACTTGAGACCCTTAAACTTGAGACCCTTCTACGTCCGGATCCATAGTAGCTGGGATTAGTAGAGATGGGCCTGGTTTAGGAGTTTTGACAGGAGTTTTTCAAAAATGAATCAGGCACCCAATGCCTGCTTTTTTTGTCAGGTCATGTTTTGCCTAAGTAGAGCAGTTAGAAAGATGTGATCACAGATAATGTGTGGTTTATTATGAGTCTCTTTCTGACTATTTACTAAAATTAATGATGGGAGTGCTGGGGATTTAGCTCAGTGGCATAAGTGCTTGCCTGGCAAGCTCGAGGTCAAGAGTTCAATCCCCAGGACCAAAAAAACATAAAATTAATGATGAAAGAGTTTTGTGTAGATTATTGCTGTATGTGTAATATGCTTCAATTTTAAGTGAAAAGGTACTCTTTTTCTTTTCCTTAATAGTTTTAAGCCCAACGAAGGAGTAATCATTATAGGAGCCACAAACTTTCCAGAAGCATTAGACAAGTAAGTATTAAAGTTTTTGTAAAATATGTCACATGCTTTACTTTATGGTAAGGGAAGAAACCCATCACAAAATATGACATAGTGCTGGGGATTTAGCTCAGCAGCATAAGTGCCTGCCTGGCAAGCACAAGGTCATGAGTTAGAGCCCCGGTACCCCAGAAAGCAGATGACATTATATGATTGTATTTATATGAAATATTCAGAAAAGGCAGATCTGGGAAGGGGATTTAGCTCAGTGGTATAAGTGCCTGCCTGGCAAGCATGCAGTCATGAGTTTGATCTCCAGTACCAAAAAAAAAAGCAGATCTACAGAGACATAAGATGAACGTACCACAGAAACTTGTGGGGAAAGGAGAGTGACTGCCAGTAGGAATGGTATTTTTGTAAGGATGAGAATATTCGAAGATTAGGTTGAAGTGAACCCCTTATCATTATACACTTTAAATTCTGTATTATGTAAATTACATCTCAGTAAAATTATTAAAGGATTGTTTTGGCTGGTCTTGAATATCCAGGTTCCAGCAATCCTCTTACCTCATCCTCGCAAGCAGCTGAGACTACAAGCATGTGGCACTACCCTAGAAGTACTGTCCTTTGGATGACTTACACGCATATTTTTGTTACTGAAAGTGTATGCTTACTTTCAGTTGCACATCTATTTAAATGAATCTTTGTTCTACCTTTTTTTAAACAGTCTTGTTATATTGCTCAGGCCAAGTTGAAACTCATGGTTTTCCTTCCTTAGTCACCTGAGCAGCTGACTTTATAGATGTATGCTAGCATACCCAGCTACCTTCTGTTTTTTGAGATTGTTGTTTCAGTGTTGTGTTTATTATGTGTAAGCATAGTCAGCTTAGTAATTTATATTTTGTTTTTACATTTTTCCTTTAGTGCATTAATACGTCCAGGCCGCTTTGACATGCAAGTTACAGTTCCAAGACCAGATGTCAAAGGTCGAACAGAAATTTTGAAATGGTATCTGAATAAAATAAAATTTGATAAGTGTAAGTCTAATTCTGTAATGCACATGTTATTATCTCAATAGTATGGTAATATGAATACTCTATGTCCCTCACGTAATGTCTTAAAAGTCCTGTTCATTTATTCATTTAAAAAAATCTGTTTCTTAATTTGTGTGTATCCAGGAAATGCTGTCATTTTCAATTTCTTATTCTAGAGGAGTTCTTCTTTGGGATATCAAACATACATTTGGAAATTTCTTGTGCATAAATTTTTGAAAATGCAAATGTACAATGCAAAATAATTAAAAAGCTCCAGAAACAAGGGTTTGCGTTGTCAGTTTGGGGCCAGTAGGGAGAAAGGAAAATGTAAAACAAGACACATGGAACTACTGTGGGTGCACTTGGAATATAAATGCACCTATTAAGGTGCCAGTGTTTTCAGAGATAGCTGAAACATTCCATAAAGCTAAATGTGTTTCCTGTCATAAGGAGAGTTTTTATGTCTAAGGTATTATTTCAAGGTAAAATTTGGGGAACCAAATGTTGTCTGTGAGTATGATTCTTTGTTCTTAGTTGTTTTAGTTGATTGTTAGGCTAGTAACATTGCAGGTTATGTTTGAAGTTTCTAAGTAGTTACATTTAGAATTTTCACAGTTTTTCCCAGTTATAATTTTAATGGTATATTTTGGCACTTTCTCCTAACTTGAGTCTGATTTTAAAGGTGAATATTTTGCTGTAGTGCAGAAAGTTATGTTTGTTTTTCTTTAAAATATAAATTCTTTATAAAGTACTTTCATTTAGCTATTTTAGATGTTAATATCGTGTTCTATTTTTACATAGCGGTTGATCCAGAAATCATAGCTCGAGGAACTGTTGGGTTTTCTGGAGCAGAATTGGAGAATCTTGTGAACCAAGCTGCATTAAAGGCAGCTGTTGATGGGAAAGAAATGGTTACCATGAAGGAACTGGAATTTTCCAAAGATAAAATTCTGATGGGTAGGTTTTCTTTCTTTTTTGTCCTATATTTTTCATGATGTTCAGGAATTAATTTTTTTTTTTTTTTTTGGTAAATATTTTTTGTAGACAGCTAAACTCTCAGACAGTACTGAATTTAATCTTCCTGTAAAATTTCAGTGAGTATTGAAATGTTAATAAACTATTTCATATATTCTCAGTTTGAGAGTCAAACAATTCCTATTACACTATATAGCAGGCATTACTATACCTATCTTGTCATTTAACTTTTTTACATTTAACAATCAGTGTATCGCTGTGTTAAGTTGTTACTTTCAGAATTTAAGAGAATGACTTGTTGTCTTGGGTTGTCCTTGTTGTTGCTGTGTGGCACATTTGTTTTGTTTCTTAGAAGACTTTTTTTTTTTCCTGATTGAAAAGAGAAATGTTGAATCCCAGCAATTGGTAGGCTGAGGCACAAGAATTGCCATGAGGTCAAGGCCAGTCTGCACTATATAGTGAGACCTTGTCTAAAGTGGGGGGAGGTTTAAAAAATAAATGGATAGGGCTGGGGGTTGTAATTTAGTAATGTATGTGAATCACTGGATTTGATAACCCAGCATTACAAAAATAAAAAGAAAGGTTACAGAAGCATGAAAACATGTACCTGAAAACAGCAACACAATATGATCTATTTTATTTTATTTTACTTCATTTATGTATTTTTTACAGTTTGGTCCCTTAAAGAACAAATTATTTTAATAGCTTACATATTTAGGATGGTTGTGGGAAGCTGCCTGTGCAGTTTCTCTTGTCCAGCATTGCTGATATATTTGGTTAGTTTTATGCTGTTTTAATTTTTACTTTAAGTCTTTGATTGGCTTAAAAAACAGATTATGGCTTCCAATAAACTAGAAGTTTGTTTTTTAGAAAGAAAAATTAACCTTTTCTTGTTATAAGGTAATAGTTTCTTTTTTCTTTTTTGTGCTATTTTGTTTTATGATGTTAGGGTTTAAACCCGTGACTCGTGTGCTAGACAGGTGTTTTACCACACAGACCATCTCCAGCCCATTTGATAGTTTTAAAAGGTTTGATTTGCTTTAAGCAGTATGTTTTAATTTCTGTTTGTCATAGATTGAATTTTACTAATTTCTGAAACTATTACATTGTTTAAAATATTTAGAATATAGTGACACATCAGTTGTCAAATTCACTTGGTTCCAAATGCATGTTTGAACAGCAAAAAGTGCAAGAACTGAACATGTTCTTCCTATAATAATGGAAAACCAACTAATTGGTTCTGAGGCCCAAACACTGCGTAAGTACTATATATTGTCTAGGCCAGAACAGTATTGAGACTGGAGCATTGCCCCTTCGGGTATGCAGCAAGATGTGATGTGTGACTCACTCTCAGCCTGTCCAGTTTTTTCAGGTCAGATTTCCAGTTTGACTATTGAGCAAAGCTATGAACACCAAGCAGATTTTTTTTCGAACTTTGCTGTTTGAGTAGTGCAGAGTTCGAGTTTGAAGCCATTTAACAACCAGTGTATCACTGTGTTAAGTTGTTACTTTCAGAATTTAAGCGAATGACTTGTTGTCTTGGGTTTTCCTTGTTGTTTTATATTAATCCCCAAACAATAGGTGTTATTTTAAGTACACTTTCTATGCAGTACATAATTTAAATTTTCTTTGTAGGCCCTGAACGAAGAAGCGTAGAAATTGATAACAAAAACAAAACCATTACAGCCTACCATGAATCTGGTCATGCTATTATTGCATATTACACAAAAGATGCAATGCCTATCAACAAAGCTACAATCATGCCACGAGGGCCAACTCTTGGACATGTAAGATTCTTATGGTTTCTTTTATTTGCTTTCTTTTTTTTTTTTTTAAAGAAAAATGAAACAGAAAGAGGGTAGAAATAATACATAATTTCAAAAAAAAAAACCAGTAAGAAATCACTACTTGATAGTTACATATTTTCCTCCTAGAAGTAGTTGTTCAAGTTATAAAAGTAAAGCATACAAAGTGGACATTCACACAGTGAGACTGCAATCAGTTCTGTTCATTTATCCAACAAAAACTTAGTAATATGGCCATCAGTCCTACACACCCAAACATACATGCAGTTATATCCTTTAAAATACTTTCTTTTCCTCTCTTTTTTTTTTTTTATAATAACTATAATCAATTCTCATAAACTGTTTGGAAGTTCTACACATGTATAAGTCTCTACATGTAAACCTAGCCTTTCTGTATTAGAGGAAAAAACAAGTTAACAATAAAAATTCCTAAAGAAACACAAAATGAAAAGGACATATAAAACCACAATACTAGGTCTACGGTAGTTACTATATCTCTTGTTGTTTTCAATAAAATTGTCTATATCATCAGGCATAGTACAATTAAACATAGCAGTACAAAGCACTATTAATAAAAACCAAACATTGAAGATATTGTAGGACTTCAAAGGCAGTTAATAATCAAACCAGAATGGGTATCCTATTGAATCTTGTCATCTTCAGAGTAGTTGCCTCAACTCTCAGACTTGATACTATCAAGCATACCAGATTCGAATAAAAACAGTCAAGACAGAACAGCGATATAGCCAGTCTTCTCTGCCTCATCACTGCTATGCTGTTTTTCTGTCCTTGTTGTTTACTTTTCGCCTTCATTTCACTGTCTGCCCCTTTCATTGAGGCCTTTCTGCCATTGTTCCTGGAATCCTGGTGATTTTCTTCTCTCTCTCGAATGTCCTTCAGTATTCTTTGCAGGATTGCATTGGTGGTCCCAAACTCCCCCAGTTCCTCTTTGTCATGGAAATATCTTGTCTCTATTAATTTTGAGAGACAGTTTTGCAGGGTATATCAATCTTGAGTTGGAGGTTATTTTCTTTCAGGGCTTGGAATATTTTGCTCCAAGCTTTTCTTGATTTGATGGTTTGCATCGAGAAGTCCACTGTGATTTTGATGAGTTTTCCTTTATAGGTAATCTGTTTCTTTTCTCTGACCGCTTTTAATATTTTGTTCTTATGATGGATTTCTGGGATCCTGATTATTATATGTCTGGGTGTAGATCTGTTTTTGTTGTAGCTGGCTGGAGTTCTGTATGGCTCATATATCTGAACATCACTTCTGTTTCCTATGCTTGAGAAGTTTTCCTTAATGATTTCTGTGAATAGCCTTTTTATTTCATTTGTGTTTGTCCCTGCTCCTTCATTCACATTTTTTATTCTTAAGTTATAAATCCTCATCTTCTAGCCTTTGTATCGTTACTTCCTGGTTCCTTATTACTTTTAAGAGTTCCTTCCTTTTGCGATCATACATTGCAAATCTGTCTTCAAGTTTTGAAAGTCTGTCTTTAGTTTCTGTTAAGAAGTTTTGCCAGCTTTCAATGGAGTTTTTAATTTCCTGATACTCTTTTTGGATCTGTTTCATGTATACTAGATTTTGTCTATATTCTTCATCAAAGGTTTCTCTCCTTTCTCTGGTTCCTCCATTCTTCCATTTGTGTCTTCTTGAGGAGTTCCCAGCATTTCTTTTATTAATCTTCTTATATCTTGCTTCACCTGAGTTAGAATTTCAGATTTAAATTTGTCAATGAGGTCACGGAAGTATTTCTTTATTTCCGATGAGGTCGTGTCTGATATTGCATGTTTGCTGCCCTCAATCTCCTCTGCATTCACCTCTCCTGGACTTAACACTCCCTGGGTCAGTGGTTGGAGGCTTTTTGCTGTTTCTTTGTCTTGTCATGTTTCTGGTTTCTTTCAGGCAGGCAAATGGCAGAGGTCTCAGGACCCTTTTGTATTGCTTACAATTTTTCTGAAGCATACGGGCTAGGGGACCATGGTCTCCAGCCTGTTGTTGATCTGTGAGGTGCACCACAAGGGCAATGTGGGCCGACCCCTCCCATCTAGGCCATTGAGTGTCCAGCATGTCAGTGTGTGCTCTGCAGATGTCACAGGTTTGGTACAGCCTCGTCCCTGGCTATTGGGTCCCAACCAGGGGCATGGCCCAGCCCAAGCAGATCCCACCATTTGGGCCAAGAGCCGCCGACTAACACCACCTCAGTTGTTGACCCAAGCCTATCCTGCCCAAATCCAATATGTCCTCTAGCTGTTTATCCCGCTCTGGGTAACTCAGTTCCCAGCACTCACCAAAGTCCAAGTTCAGTTTGCCGTTTCCATTCCCTGTTGCAGCACCTCCTCCCACCAAGGGTCTCGAACTCACCAATCCCTGCTCTCGGCGGGGATGCAACCTCAGCTCGATTGTGAGTGGCCCAACTGTATAAGATGCACCCAGTACATCGACGGGAGCACGCCCAGCTCCAACCCTCCATCTACGTTTCTTCTTTTTTCATTTTTATTTTTTTATTTTTTCTCAGTTTATTCCTGGGTTGTGGGAATTCCTCTCCTTTCATCTGGTCTTTTCCACCGTGTTAAATTCTAGTATCTGAGCTGTTTTTCTTAGAGAGGCTTTCTGTCTCACTACTTATCAATTGGCCATCTTTCCCCCATTTTTTAATTTACTTTCTAGTAAAGCTTTCCAGAAACTTATGGAAGAAATTGCTGATTAGTTACAGTGACACTGCTTTTCAAAAAATGATTGTTTGTTTGTTTTAATTCATGAATCTTTTTGAAATCAGAGATATTTGTGAAGTTTTTCTATTAATAAAGAATATTTATAATATATTTCAGATGTTTTATATTATGAAATCTTAAGAACCGATTGCAAACTGGTTCTTAAATAACTCAGTGTTCTACTAGTTAGAAATTATGTTTTGTAATGACTAGATCTATATTTTTCTAATTTTTTTTCATTTAGTACAAGTTTATTCACATATTTAAAACACTTAAATATGAAAAACATTAAAATGTTTAAAACATTTGTCTTTATTGAGGCAGGGTTTCACTATATGATTCAGACTAGCCTTTAACTCACTTTGTAGCCCACGCTGACTGTGACCTTGCAGCGATCCTCCTGCCTCAGCCTCTCAAGTGCTGGGATTTCAGGTGTGTGCCACTGTGCCCTGCTTTGTAACATTTCTTATGTAATTGAGAACAAAATAGGCCTGTTGTAGCATTATCCACCTATTGCTTTTAAAAAGCACTTTGACTTCATAATTTTTCTTCTGTCTAAATTGCTGCTTTTGCTGGACATGGTGTGACCCATTTTTATATCCTAGCACCCAGGAGGCTGAGGAAAGGATCACTCTGAGTTCGAGGCCAACCTGGGCCTACATAGTAAGTTGAAGGCTGACCTGAACTACATAGTGAGACCCTGTCTCAAAAAATAAAAAATTGCTGCTTTTGTCATTAGTCACCTGTTATCTAGTAAATATGTTTCACCTTTCTGCAGCATTGTACTAAATGCTATCTGTGATGAGAGTTAAATGATAATTCTGGTTTTACTTTTAGGACTGTATGTGAATTTCTTTGGCTATTGTGTGGTTATTTTTCAATTGTCTAGGTGTCACTCTTGCCTGAGAATGACAGATGGAATGAAACTAGAGCCCAGCTGCTTGCTCAGATGGATGTTAGTATGGGAGGAAGAGTGGCAGAGGAGCTTATATTTGGAACTGACCATATTACAACAGGTTGATTTTAGATAATGGCTTTACTTTGAATTGGGCTTGTTGGTTTAAATTTTGTTTGTAAAAAATAAAATGAGTTGTATTTTTAATTTTTTAAAAAAAATTTAGGTGCTTCCAGTGATTTTGATAATGCAACAAAAATAGCTAAGCGGATGGTTACCAAATTTGGAATGAGTGAGAAGGTAAAACTTTTATTTTCTTGTGTCAGATGATATATACACCAAGTGCTTCTTTGAAAAATCTGATTATGAGGTGTATTTTTCCAGTCACATTCCAAATACAGTTGAGATTGTTTGTTCTAAACAGTGTTATTATAATATTTTGACTTGCCAAAGTGTAGCATTCTTTTAGCTGCTTCAGGATTATATAGATAGTAAATGTTCTTTCATGAGTTAACGGAACATTAAAACAAATTTATTTAGCCTTTTCATGTTGCATTAAAAACTTACTTTCTGAGCCCCTTTATCTTTTACAAATATTTCAAATTTTTACATTATTGCTGTGTCTCCCTCAATCACTTGCATGCTTCAAATGAAGGATTTCTGGATTTGGAGCCAAGGTTTCTAAGAATGCAGTCAGATCCAGACTTAAATGATTTAAAATTTTTTCACCTTGTGTACCTTAGTGTTTTGATTTTAGTCTTTTATAGTTTCAAAAGAAAGCTAAATTTTCTTTGCTCTGGAAAACATTTTTATGTTTTAACCTCCCATGATATTTGTTTCCTTGTATATAGGCTAGTTCTTTCTCTATTAAATTCTTTGGCACTTTGTTCTTTCCTGCTTAATTACTCTATTCTTTTTTATTTTAGCTTGGAGTTATGACTTACAGTGACACAGGGAAACTGAGTCCTGAAACTCAATCAGCCATTGAACAAGAAATAAGAATCCTTCTAAGGGTAATAGTGTTATGTGTCTGAACTTCTTTTAGAGATAACGTGCCTAACTAGGTACAGTAAGTCCCTGACTTAGGAACATGTTCTGTTCCAGGAAGACTTTTGTAAGTCACAGTTGTTCTTATGTCTAACAAAGTGAGTCTTACATATCTTTAACACTAATATACAATGAAAAGCATAAAAAAACCAAACACAAATATATACTAAGTCTCTGAGTGTACTGTGCTACACTGTACAGTGAGCACACAGCAGCACAACTGACGGTGTCCAGCAGACACGTGAGCTGCTTCCATGATTTGTTCACCATCTATGAGTGTTCATAATTTGAGATTCATTCGTACCTGTGAACATTCACAACTCAAATATTTGTTAAGTTGGGGACTTACTGTACTTTCAAAATAAGGGCCCAGGTGTGGTGGCACATGTCTGTGATTCCAGCACTTGGGAGGCTGAAGTCGGAGAACTCCACAAGTTCAAAGCAAACCTGTATTACATGGTGAGACTCTTTGTCAGATGAAGAACAAAAACAAACAAAGCAAAACAGACAAGGGCCAGCTTGTTTGAAGCCTTAAATGTGATCCCCAGCATCACAAATAAATCACGTGATGGCAAAGCTCTGTGTTCAGTAGAAACGTCACCCTTATAAAAATAAGTGTATTTTGCAGGAATGATTTAAGTACATTATCAAGAAAGCCCTTTTCCTGCATTGGGTCCTTATTTTATTTTGACCATAATCTGAATAGAATTCAATTCTACTTTAGCTACAAAACTGTAAGAGATGATAGAATGAGGGCTGTTCACTGAATCTGTTTCCATTCTGAGATGTATGTGTGTAGTGAGTACTATTGTTTATTCAGTTTGCGCCTCGCAGTTGCGTGTGCTCATAATGCAGAATAAACAAAGCAAAGGACCTTTTCACTGCGTTGTCCCATTTAGATTAGGTAAAGGGATTTTATATTAGTGCTTACAAGAGCTTGCAGGGCTGGGACAAGGCTCCTCAAAAGACTGCACATACAGGATACAAAAATTTACAAGATTGGCCTACAGTGGCCATCCTCAAGAGTCAAATATAGAAGAGTGCAAATGATTGTCTGCTTTAGAGATGCGAAGTACTGGCCTGAAGGCTTCAAGTCCATGGCACCATCCCTTAAAGAGTCCAGTGAGGAGGCTGAGTCTGCATAAGAAGGCCAAAGGATCCTCAGTGGAAGACCAAGGGGTCTGCAGTGGGAGGTCTAAGGGTTGGTGCTGGAAGCTAAAGAGGCTACAGTGGTAGACAGAAGGGCTGGAGATGGAAGATGAAGAATCTGTGCCGAAATGTGATACCCAAGGTGAAGGTGAAGACCAGACCCCTCCAAAGAGAACAGCTGAAGGTCCTTCAAGGAAAATCAGCTGAAAGCCATCCCTCCTGTTCTCCTTGTATACCATTCTGACAACAGTTCTCCTCAAAGTGAGTCTTCATGCCCAGAGCCATGCTGACTCAATTCAGCTGGGAGTTCCCCCACTCGACATTAACCACCACAGATGTATGCAAGTAAATTCAGGGAGTTCAGCTAGTAGGTACTGTGGCCTATGGATGCTTGGCTTAAGATGGGGACCATAGGCCATGTTGGACCTTGGGGTGCTGGGAAAAAAACAGCCAGTTCACCTCTCTGGTGGGCAGCTGTGAGCCTACTGGTGCACGGGCTAAGAATCAAACATCCACCGCGGCACCCCCTCCCCAGCCTCCCCTAGAAAGTGAGAGCCGGAGATCAGAGCATGTCTTGCAAGTTTGACTATGTGCAATATAGCAAATAAGGGGGATTTTCCTCTGCCATCTCTTTGAGGGCAAATATTTTTATCTCCATTTTGCTCTGTTTTGATCAATGGTATTGCTCTATTTAATATTCTGTTCTTGTAATTTTGGTATTTCCTTTGATATTGCTCTGCCTGATGGAAGGAACAACTATTGTGAAGAAAACCAGATGTACTATTGTGCCTATTGCTGTTGTCCAAGTGGCCTGCTGTGAGGTTCTGTGCCAGTTTCACTGCACTGCCTCAGTTGGCTATGTCCTGACTTGTTCTGCTGTATTTTACTACCTTCAAAATAAAATAATAAATAATAATAAATAAGAAAAATTTAAAAAGTAAATAACAACAGAACAGATCAACAAGTTACTGAACAACCTGAAACATGATATAAGCAAACAGATAATGAACGTAAAACGCAAAAGGAGTAAAAGCAAGTGCTCTAAAGGATATAACTGCATGTGTATTTAAGGGTGTAGGATTGATAATTATGTTGCTATGTTTTTGCTGGATCAGAGAAGGGGGAGTTGTTTGCAGCCTCACTGTTTGAATGTCTACTTTGTATGCTTTGATTTTGTAACTTGAACAGTTACATCCAGGAAGACAATATGTAATGTATCAACTACTGATTTCTTACTGTTCATTTTTTTTTTAATTCTGTATTGTTTCCACCCTTTTTTTCTGTTTTGCTTTATTTTTCCCCTCTCTTTAAATAAAATTTAAAAATAAATAAAAAGATGGGGAACATAGAAATGAAAAATAGATGGGTTCAATAGATAGTGTTGCAGTGGATTTGATGTTTTTGTGATGTCTTATGATTGTTTAAGAGAGCATTTAAACACGTTTAATAAGTAACTGGCTCATTCTGCTGTATGTTTGTGCCATTGCCTGACAATGGAGACTAAACCTTCAATAATGTGGGGTGGTGGGTAGGGCAAGAGTTCATTTTTATACCTGTTGAATATGAAGCATCTTAGTGAAGGTTTCATTCTGAAAGATATATGCATCTGGGTCTTAATGGAAAGACTCTTGGATTTTAAAGTTGCCCATTCCTTGAGCAGTACTGGAATGGAAAACCAATGTACTCAAGGGTCCATGTCTTTAGTGAATGAGAATGTAATTAGGTTATGCAACACAGTGAAGAGGATTAGAAGGGCAGCAAGTCAGATGATTTGGTTTATTTCTAAAAGATGATATGTTAATAATGTTCTGAAAGTAGTGCCAAGTAGTGTCTGTGATAAGAGCAAATAAATAGTGTTGGAGAGCTTAGGGAAATCAGTCTCGGCAGAGAAGAGCCAGGTTTTGGCCACTCAGGTAGAAAGAATGCTTTGGAAAGGCAGACACTCTTCTGAAACATTTTCTAAGTCCTATTATAAATATTTGCCATATATTATTGAAATTATCTGTACTCTAGAACCAAGCTTTTAAATGCTTTTTAAAAAACTAATTGAATAGATCATTAAAACAGTATAGTTATTTGGTTTCTCATTGTCGATTTTTTCTTTTTTTCCCCTACATTTTCTGCTTCTTACATACCTGCTTTTCTGTTTCAGGAATCATATGAAAGAGCAAAACACATCTTGAAAACTCATGCAAAAGAACATAAGAATCTAGCAGAAGCTTTATTGACCTATGAGACTTTGGATGCCAAAGAAATTCAAATTGTTCTTGAGGGGAAAAAGTTGGAAGTGAGATGATAACTCTTGAATGATGTGTTGCTGGTTTTATTGCAAGAACATAAATATTATTGCAGTAGTCTTTTGCAGTGCTTTCTTCCTCATTCTTGATTTGGTATAATTCAAGGGTGAATACTTTGTCAGCCTTTTGTCACATTTATCTAATTTTGCTTATTTTCATGATCCGTCTCTTGGAAATTAGCAACCTACTGCAAATATATTTTTAAAAAATAAAGAACTATCAGGATTGGAAACAGCTCGTTTGAGAAATGTCAGTAAATGATGAAATAAGTCAGTAAATAATGACTTTAATGGCTGGTTACTGTTTATGAATGAAAATTGTGCCTTTAGCTCCTGGTAAGTATTTTAAATTTGCAGTCTAAGATTATTTGAGAACTATCATTTTGTGATAGTAATATTTCTTTTGGTAAGGAAGTGATGCTTTTTTAAACCATCCTCCCTTACTTCCTGTTGGTAGTATTGACTGAATCTAGGCCTTGTGCATGCTGAGCTAGTGCTCTATCACTTAGCTACATCTCAACCCTTTTAAAATTTTATTCTAAGACAGTGTCTTGCTAAGCTGCACAAACTGACACTGAACTTGTGAGTTTTCTTCCTTAGTGTCCTAATAGCAGGGATTACAATTACATACCACCACAATTGACTGTAAATCTTGTTTCTGTGTCTGTCATGAAAATATCAGTAAGATGCAATTAATTATGCTACAGGTCACACACATAAAAATGCTTTTTAAAGTATGCAAGAATAGAGAATTGTAAACACAAAGATACAATCTTAATTTAAATGATTATAACCTCTTAAAAGTACAACATACATTTTCAACAAGATTACTATCCTTACGGGCTAGGACGTAGTGGCACATGCCTGTAATCCCAGCACTTGGGACACAGAAGCAAGAGGATTGCTGGGAGTTTGAGGCCAGCCATGGCTACAAAGTGAGTTCAAGGCCAGCCTGAACTGCAGAGTGAAACTGTCTGAGAAAGACAAAAAAAAATTATTGTCCTTACAACTAGTGAAGTTTATTTCAAAGCAATAGTATTTCATTAAATAAGTTAGCATCTTTATTTTGAATACTTTTATAATTAGGCTTAATCTCAAAAGCAGAAGTAAACTAAAATCCATGCCCCTCCTAAAGCTTTTGAGTTACCCTGAGTTAAAAAATGAATGTATTTATTTTTCACTCTTAATTTTGTGATTATGAACATGTTACAGGATTTTCATACAAGTTTTTTGAGTGCGTTATATTAGCTTTACACTCAAATTGTTTTTTGGAAGTAACTTTATTAAAATTAACTACAGTTTTCTAACAGCTTATGCTGCGTATGGTCTTCATTAAAGAAAATGGATGAGTTAAGAGTTTATCATATGATTCTTTACCTTCTTTGGGTAATCTTAAATTTTGTGATTTCAAACTACTGAGAAGTATTGCCAGAATAATTACAGAGATATCCTCTTATATAACCTTAATTTAGATTATCAATTATTTTGTTTCCCAATTTTTTTGTTGCACTGTTTGTGTGCTGTCTTTCTGTCTTTGCATGTACATATATGCATACATATGAAACACTGATAATGTCTTACCTAATCAGACTTATCAGTGGATTTATTGACATAGTTTATAAGCTATGAAAGTCATCAGTTGTGAGTGTAAAGTGTAAAGATATATTTATTTATTATATCATCATCACCACAAACAGGTTTTAGAACATTTCTGTTGCCTCCCATAATTCTGTCATGTTATTTTGTGGGAGACATTTATAGAAAGTGACTGTACAATTTTATTTTCTTAGGCATGTAAGAGAGTTTTTCATGTCCTTTATAGTACTTCTTGATAATTCATTAATCATTGTCTTAGTTAACTTTTTACTTGTCACTGAGATAAAATGCCTGATGCCCAAAGTTAGGGAAGGAAAGGTTTATTTGTTACAGTTTTTGGAGGGTTCACTTCATACTCAGTTGGCTCCAAGGCAGGGTGGCATGGTGATGCCGCTATTCATGGCTGCTGCAAACAGCAAGGTATGAACCTGCAAGAGAAAGAGACACAGCTTCTTCCGGCAGATATATCATATCCTGGCTTTACCCCTAGGTGGGTGAAACACACCACCAGTCCAAGCTCTAGACAGTAAACCAATCACAGATGCTGGATTTGGTCACGTCCATAATTGCATGAGGCTTGGGGGCCACTGACGTAAACCATGACAGCCATGAAATGTTATGTCACACCATCACATCCAAATTAGGGCCATGCAAATTCTGATTTCACCCAAATTAAACCTGCAATTTAATTTTCATCTCCCTAGTGACGATGAGCATCTTTTCCTGAGCTTATGTCTTCGGGGATGTATCTTTTGGAATCTTTGTCCCCTGATCCATATATTCTGAATGAAAGTCCTTTACTTGGTGGATCTTGCTTTTTGTCCAGTCTGACTGCCATGTCAGTGGGATCTTCAGTTCATCTATATTTTACTGGTTATTTTGAGACTGTTGAAGCTGATCATGATGTAGCCCCAGGATTGTCTTCAAACTGTCGGCAGTCCTATCTCTGTTGCCCTAATCCTGGGATTATAGGCACATGGCTACCACATCCAGCTCATCTGCAGTTTTGAAATACTCTACTAGTTTACTGTTTTTCTCATCTCTAAAAAGGTTTCTCTCTTCTGTTTTCTTCATTTTTGTTTAAATACTTTTTTTGGTACCAGCTCAGCTCTCAATTTTTTTCTGTATTGAGAGGCCAGCTATAAACATTACAGTGTACATCTTTTGTTTGGTTTTTGGTTTGTGAGACGAGGTCTTGCTGTGTAGTTCAGACTGGCTTCACTGTGTAGCCTAAGCTGACAAATTCACAGCGATCCTCCTGCTTCATCTTCCTGAATGGTGGGATTTGGTGGGATTATAGGCACACGCTACCATGCCCATCTGACAGTATACATCTTATAGTCTACTTCTAGCTAATAACAATTCTGATACAATGTAGGAACTTTGTTCCACAGTATCCATGTGCTGGTGTTACGTATATTGTATCTATACATGTTACAAACTCAGTAATCTTAAATCCTTATTCTTCATCTTGGAAATGATTGATTTTGCCTTTTGTCTTTTATTTTTCCTGGCATTATATCACTGAGCTGTATCCTAGCCCTTTTTGATACAAGTTTTCACTCTTAGCTCAGTGCCCCATGTACCTGGGATTACAAATTTGTGTCACTGCCCCCAGCTTGCCTTTTATTTTTAAGAACAGGTTTTTAAGGATGTATGTTGTTGAAAGTTTTTTGTTTGAATCTCTAAATGTCATCCCAGCATACCCTGACTTCCAGAACTTTTGGTGAGAGGTCAGCTGTTAACTATTTTAAATCTCTGTATATAGGTTTTGGTTTTGGTTTCAAGTTTTTGTTGGTTTGTTTTTGTTTGACATTTTAACAGTTTTTAGGTATAGATCTTTGTGATTAGCTTGGTTTTTGAGCTTCTTGGATGTGTAGATTGTCTTTCATCAGACGAGAGATTCTTGGCTGTTGTTTCTTCAAACATATTTTCTGTACTTTTCTTATTCTGTAATCCCCCTTACACACATGTATTGGTACACTTGGTGTTGTCCCTGGTCTCCAGGGCTCTGTTCAATTTCTTTTTTTTTCATCCACTATTTTGTCTGTGTTGAGTAACTTCAGGGATTTTTGTTGTTTGTTTTGGTTTCAATGTCACAGATTGTTCTTGTGCTATCTCAAATCTCTTGAATTTGTGTTCATATTTCTCAGCTCCTAGTTTTTCATTTGGGCCTTTAATGAAATTTTTTTTCTTGAGTCAACAGTTTGTTTAATTCTATGAATATGACTTTCTTATTTAAGAGTAATGCTTGTGTCTTGATATCCCTTGTTATCTTTTGTTCATTTTCAAATCGTGAGATATGGCAAACATTGTACCCCCACCATTGTTCCTTTGATTAGTTACTGGCTTCAACAAAATCTGTGACTTCTGTCTATTGCATTGTGCATAGCTGTTGGTAGCCTTGCTAAGTTTTTTTTCAGTCTGGTTTCCTAAGCATTAACTGCTGTTTGCTTAGCTTAGTAGTTAGAGACTGCTTAAACCTTTCCATTTATTCAAGCCCCTGCTTTCTGATAGATCTGTGTATGATCTGACAACTACATTCAAATCTGTCTTGGCCTTTGGTTTTTCCCCCCCTTTGGTACCAGGGATCAAACTCATGACCTCGCACTTGCCAGGCAGGTGCTTACACCGCTGAGCTAAATCTCCAGTCCTGGCCTTTGATTTCTTTTGGGCAGTTTTGCTTCTGCCTTTCCATATACTTGAGAGCTTTCTGTTCCCTGTGCCTGTAGTACACCTAGAATACGTGAAGTGCTAACTGAGCTCCTATGACTTTCTTACCTCCTAGAAATCTCAGTTAAACACTTCATCTTTTTTTATCTCAACAGGATTTAAAACCTCAGGTTAATAAACTGTTCATCACTAAGGGCACAAATTTAACTTCTAGTGCATCAAATTTAAGTTCTTAGTAGGGGACAAACATTCATAAGATCTACCTTCTCTCTGGTTAAACCATTGGCCCTATGGAGTTGCCATAGGGTAGGAGCAGTCCTAGTGGGCAGGGATATCACAGACTTAAGTGTTTCTAACAGAGGCATCAGCAATTATCATGCATAAATAGGTCTTTTGTTGAGTTCCAAAGTGTTAAAATTAATTTTTGATTTTTTTTAAACCTTTGTATTTCATATCTTTTGAAAGGGGAAAAGGATTCATTATCTTTCTTGGTTTATCATGCTCAAAGTGAATCTCTGGTGAATGTTGAAATTACAACTTTAAAACAATGTAATCAGTGGTCTTTAGAAGAAACTTGTAAATTTCTTAAAAGCTGTCATTCAAAGCCATCTGAATATGAGAATTGTATTACTGGAAAAGGGACAGAACAGGATGGCAAAAAGGACTTCATAATTATCCCCAGAAGAAACATCTGTTAAACAGTTATTTATACAGGAAAGTAGTTTCACTTGAGTCAAGGCAGCCAGTTGAGTGTGCAGACCCTGCTTGTGGCATAATGAAAGATGCACTGAAGAGGATAGGAAGGGTGGGTTTATAGTACTTGGAAAACACTCTTGCCACAAACCAAAGCAGCATAGCATGGAGAGATGCTGTCTGCCACATGTGGGAAAGAGGATGTAAGTATACAACACTCTTGGAATCCATTATCACACTTGCCACAGTGAAACTCTGTCCCCAAAAGACCCCTAAGCCCACTCGCTGACTGATGGGCACTAACCAAAATGGATTCTCTAGGGCCACTACTCTGTCAGGTGGGAACCTGTAGCCACAGTGAAATGGACTAATGTTCTATTCTGCATCACTGCTGGCTAAGTATAGTCTTGGTCTCAATAACAGCAACAGACAGACCTCAGCAGTCAGGTGATTGGGTTCCAGGCTGATGGAAGTATCTAGTATGGCAGAATTGGGCCCTGGCCTGTGACCAGTGATCTGCTTGGGTACAATGACAGAATAAAACACAAAGTATATTTCTATTTTAGTTAAAAGGGGCACCAGGATGGTCAGAGCCCAGTAAGGACTAAGACCACAAGGCACAGTGTCCTTGGACATCATTAAGTGCACAGCTTGATTGGAGGTAATGCTGGTGGCTCCAGGAAGCAGTGGGGGTGAACTGTTAATGCGGCCAAGGTTCAAAAATTGACAATGCATTTTTGGAAGAGCACACAGGACCAGATCATAGGTAGTAACACAGGACCAGATCATAGGTAGTAACACAGGACCAGATCATAGGTAGTAACCTGACTGCTAACTATTGACTACTGGGATAGAGGGAATTTGGGTGAGTCAGAGTCCACAGATGCCATTTATCTTGGTTTTGAGGCACCAGGACTTCATGGATTGTTTGCTAGTCTCAGTTCTGGCCATCAGTTTAAGGATTAAGCTATCTATAAGCTACAGTTCTTGCCACAAGTCACATAGGTCTATGACAGACTGTTGATTTATTCTTGTGCCAACTTATTAATATTATTGCCTACACTGTATCAAGCTGGTCCTCAGGCTGGCCATTCTAGGTTTAGTTTGTCCTTTAGTGTTATAGCAGCTAAAGTGATCATAGGTATAGGAGTCATAACTAATGATCTTGCCTAGAACTTTTGGACAGTCTTACTGTTGAGTGACATCCTTAGATAATGCTTGGCTGCAAAGGCTGGATAGAGACATCAGTGTACAACAGTGTCTAAATGCAAGGATTAAAACAGGGTAACAGCACAAAGTACAGAAAAAAAGTGCCAGTGGCTGACCCTAAAGAAGTGGAGAAATCATTCAAAATACTGTACAGTACCTCTTTTCAAGGAGATACTTTAAGTAAAACAATTCTAAGGTTTGGCGGAGCAACTTAATAGAGAGAATGTCAGAATGCATTATCAAAGTGGAAGAATTTGTGAACTCAAAAGCAAGTTACTTGAGAATCTAAAAGGAGAGGGGAGAAAAGATAAAAAGGATATGGGGGAAAAGGAACTCTTACTACATCATTAACAGGAATGTAAACTAGTGCAACCACAAGGGAAATCCATGTAGAGATTCCTCAGAAAACTAAAAACAAGTTCATTCTGACCAGCTATCTCCCTCCTAAGCATCTTCCCGAGAGTTAAATCACCATATTACAGGGATAAAAGCATTCTTGGGTTTATAGCAGCATAATTTATAACAGATAGGTCTTAGAAACTCTGTCCATTAACGGATAAACAGAATATACACATGCAGTGGTTTATGATAGTGCCACATAGACAAGTTTGAGGCACTTGTAGATATGTGGGTGCGACTTGGGACTATAATGTTAAGCGAAATGAATCACACACACAAGCTCAAATATTGCATGGTTTCTCTTATATGAGAAACACAAGGAATAAAAGAGCTAAGTAGGAAACGGAGAAGTTACAATACTCCCACTACCTACAAATTCCATTGTTTTAAAAATACTTGAATATCTTTATGCTAGTTGATTTTATTTAGAGTTATCTTAGTTCATTAGGAAAATTTGTATTCTTGGTTTCATTTTGGAAGAATCTTTATGAGTAACTGCTTTGAAGATAGTGGTACATAGTATAATTTATTTGATGATGACATTTTATCTTTTCATAAGTTGAGAGCAGTTGAAGTGGGAGGAATTATATTCAAGGAGGAGAGAATAATATGGAAGCACCAAGACTGGAAATAATAGACAGCACTTAAATGTTATCTAAGAATGGAAAAAAAGGAATTGTAAGTAGATGCTATCAAATTAAGGTGACATTTAATTTTTGAAAAACTAAATGGGAGAAAGTTATTTATTTCCTTTTTTCCTCTTAGATTTTTTTTTTATTGAGACAACATAACACATTTCATTTCAGCATACTTCTCCACATTATAGTCATTAAAGTTACTGCTTCAAAAATAACGTTGAAATGCCATTTTAGTGGAAGTAAGATCTTTTGCATTAGGAGCCAAATAAATTTGTACCAAAGATTGGATGCCAGTGGGCAAAGACATGGCCTTGTTATTCTGCAGGTAATGTGAAGTAGGAAGGAATGATCTTCTTCATAATGACAGTCTTTTGGGAGACTTGAGTGTGAAGATATGAAGGTAGGGAGACTTACATTCAAATTTCAAGTCCATATTCAAAGTGGAGGGAGAGGCGGGTAAGACACAAACCACAGTGGTTTCTGAATGATTTCTGCAGTTTCCTTTGAGCATTCATTCGACTGGCTCTTCTGTCTCTGCAGACAGGTATGTGGTAGGGAACTAGTTTTCACATGCAAATTTAAAAAAGCTGGAGTGGTATATTTTGAGCCATAGTCACCTTTTTAAATTTATATTCTTGGGGAGGAAGAAAAGGGATTAAAAAAAAAGAATTAAGATGTATACACATACTAACTCCCCATGGTGAATATAATCAGTTTGTATTGTAAACCTGTACTAGTAACAATACTCTTCTAGTACATTTCTATATGGAATGTTGGAATTTTATGATCACTAGAAATGCTTTGAAGGAAGAATAGATAACTTGAATAAAAATGATTCAAATGGGTAGGAGTTTATTACTGATTTTACCTCCCTACTGCAGCCCTGTTGTTGGTGGTTGCAAAATGTCATGGACTGAGTTTCCCCCATCCCTACCCCAAATCCAACTTTTGATTCCTAATACCTAGTACCAAATAATGTGATGATATTTTGAGATTTGGAGGCAGGATCTTTCGTGAGATAATGAATTACAATGAGGTTAGAGATGGGCCCTAATCCAGGCTGACTGGTGTCCATTTAAGGAGGCGAGATTAGAACACAGACACACTCAGAAGAGTATGAAGACAGGGAGAAACTGGACTTCTGTAAGCCAAGGAGAAAGGACTCAGGAGAAGCCAACCCCTCCAACACTTGGCCTTGGACTTGCAGTCCCCAAAATTTCAACATAATGTACTTCTGTTTATTCAGCTGCTGGGAGGTATTTATGTTAGTCATAGCAAGTCAGTATAGAGGGCCACTTCTCAAAAAGAGACACATTGATCTCAGAGACTTGGAACATTATTCAGACATAGTCCTCACAACATGCGAAATTGTCAAATATGATAAAAGTTGAATATTGTTGAAATAAATTTGTTCAATTCTGACCTATTATTTAAACCAGAAGTTTCAGATAGATTAATGAATGTAGTAAAGAAACAAGCTAAAAAAAAATAAATAAAATTTAAAAATAATTTGGGATTATCCATATGTATAAAAATCAAGAATCTGTAAGGAAAAATTGTCAGTATAGGGCTGGGGATTTAGCTCAGCGGCATAAGCGCCTGCCTTGCAAACGTGATCGTGAGTTTGATCCCCAGTACCGATTAAAAAAAAAAATTTGTCAGTATAAAACTTAACAACATATATGCAATGAAAGTATCATTACAAATTCAAATATGTTACCAGATAACAATGTATCTGCTTATAATTCCAGCTACTTTGCTACCTGAGGCAAGCAAGTGAACTGCAAGTTAAAGGCCAGCCTCTTCAACTTAGACCCTGTTTAAAATTTTTAAAATTATTGTAGGTCTTTCACGGATGCGCCACCATGCCCTAGTGTGACTAAATCATCTCCACTTC
This sequence comes from Hydrochoerus hydrochaeris, assembly GCA_004027455.1. Lineage (NCBI taxonomy): Eukaryota > Metazoa > Chordata > Mammalia > Rodentia > Hydrochaeridae > Hydrochoerus > Hydrochoerus hydrochaeris. Next base: position 61,686 of record PVLA01010533.1, read on the forward strand.
ACTGTGATTTTCACTTTTTAGCACCGCAGAAGCTGCTCCTAACTATAACCAACCCATGGCCTCAGTTTCTCTTACCCCCAGCCACAGTAAGTTACTTCTATTCCATCACCTCCGATGTCCTGCATCTCTGGGAACTCCCTGCCTATGCAGACTGTGTCCCTCCTGCCAGAAGCCCCTGACCATCCCTCTCAGTGCTTCCCCTTCTCCAAGTAAAATGGACTGGTTCTATGCCCTTGCCTTCTCTTTTTCTCTGGGCCCTGTAGCACCCTACGGATGCGCAGTCACTGCCATGCCAGGGTGCATGTGTGGGACGATGTTCTCTCCCTTCTGCACGGCTCACACACCATCTTCCAATGAACCTCAAGCTCCTCTTTACGGGCGGACCTGGAGCACAGCCGCATGTGGCCAGGATCTGCTGAGCGTGCACAGGGTAAGGCAGCACTGAATGAGGCTCCACCCCACCACCTTGGTCCCCACAAGGTCTGCGCCTAACTAAAGCCAGATGTCTGGAGGGAGAGCCTGTCCCGGCTGACCCAACCGAGGCTCACAACATTCCCTGGCGGCACAGCTAAGAGCTGAGAGGTCTTTGCTGGCCAAGAACCCTGGCTCACAACGTGTGTTTCTGCATGGGGACAAGTCCAGGGCAGGGTCCCCACACTGGTCCTGTGTCGCAGCTCCCCATACTTTCCCATTATCCATGGAGCAGGGACTGAGGGAGCAGAGCAGAATGCAGGGGGCTCCCAAGAGGCCTTTCCAGGACTCAAAAGTCTCCTAAAGCAGCTTTTTTATCTTTTCTTTCATTACTGAAGAAAACTTGTTTGGTTTGATTTTTCCCCCTCAAACTGCTCTAACACATCCCACTTATCAGATGAAACATAAT
>PVLA01010534.1:0-62471 GCA_004027455.1 Hydrochoerus hydrochaeris
TGACTGTTTGAATATTTACTATGTACCCTTTAACTTTGTAACTTGAACAACTACATCCAAGATGACAATACGTAATTTACAAATTACTGATTTCTTAGTGGGGCTTTTTCTCATTCTCCTTTTTCTTTCTTTCTTTTAGAATTCTGTATTATTGCTACCTTTTTTTGTTTTTTTCTTCTCTTTAAATAAAATTTTAAAAATGTATAATTGCTATTGTAAAAAAAAAGAGGAAATAGGAAGCGCTATAAAAGATATAGCTGCATGTATGTTTAGATGTGTGGGATTGATGACCAAATTTCTAGGTTCTTGGATTCTTGAACAGATCTGTTTGCACTCTCACTGCTTTAGTGCCTACTTTGTGTGCTTTAATCCTGTAACTTGAATAACTGTTTCTAAAAGAACAATGTGTAATGTATCAACTAGTGATTTCTTACTATTTATCTTCTTTTCTTGAAATTCTGTAATATTTCTACCTTTTTCCTATTTTTTTTCTCTTTAAATAAAAAAATGAAAAAAAAATGAGATCTCAGCTGTTGATTCTTTGCGATACTTCCTGTGCGACTAGGGTTTTATTTCATAAAGTCTCTGCCTACACCAATGTCTTTCAGAGTTTTACCTATTCTATCTTCCACCATGTTGTAGTCAGGGGTTATACAGAGAACAATTAGAATATCAGGACATGGAGTTTATAATATTGTTTTTATGATGGCCATACAGAGTTAACACAAGAAAGTGCAGGAAATCTATCCACAACACTAAAGATATAGAATATTTAGTAAAGGGCCTGAATCTCATAGCAATGTCCCACATGAGTCCAGATGAAGTCTCAGAGCTCACGACAATGCCTCTCATGAGTCCAACTGGAGGTCTAGAGCCCACAAGGACTCATGCCTGTTTCTTTTACGGATCCGTGCTGGGAAGGCCCAAAGGTTAGCGGTGGAAGTCAGAAAATCTATGCCAGAGGGGTGAAGGAGCTGTGCTGATAGGTTGAGGGTTCTACGCTGGAGCTGAGAAGTCACACTCACAACAAAGACTAGGGCTGTCCTGAAAAACACCACAGCCATCCTCAGCGACACGGATGCCCCACGGTCCTCCGACAATAAGCACAGTCGAGTACATGCCAGGAAGCCAGTGTGACAAGTTCATCCTGGAGACCAAAAGGCACCTGTCTTCCTCTCCGGAGCCAGGAAACAATGCTTGATGTGAGGACCAGAGCGTCTCCAGGAGAACCTAACGGCTCAAACAGCAACACATAGGAGAACCCACAGCACCTCAACACACTAATGCGATAGCTTCTCCTTCTCCAGGTCTCTATTTATGCTGGCAGCTTTCTTCAGGTGAAACATCTATGCTCAGCGCCATGCTGATGTAATCCAGCTGGCGTTAAGTTGACCACCAGTTTTTAATCCATAACACACCAGATTTAATGTTTCTGTTTTAATATGTAGATCTTTTATTCATTTTGAATTTAGTTTAGTGCATGGTGAAAGACATGGGTCCAATTTTAATCTTCAGCATGTGCAGAACCACTTTTTCCAGCACCATTTATTAAAGAGGTTATCTTTCTTCCAGTGAATGTGTTTGGCACTTTTGTCAATGCTACAGTGGCTTATTATGCCTGGAGTAGTTTCTGCATTTCAAATCTGTTCCATTGATCCCTGGGGCCGTGTCTCCCCTCTCCCACCCCGCACCACATTGTTTTTATCACAGTAGCTTTATAGTACAATTTCAAGTCAGGGATTGTGATGTTCCCTATCTTGCCTTTGTTGCCCAGGATTGCCTTTGTGATTCTAGTTCTCTTTAGGTTCCAGATGAACCAGTAGTTTTGGAAGCAAGGCCATTTTCACAATATTGGTTTTTCCTACACAAGAATAAGGGATACCTTTCCATTTTCTAATATCCTCTTCCATCTCCTTTTTCAGAGTACTGTAGTTTTCAATGTAGAGGTCTTTCACAACCTTTGTTAGATAATTCCTAGATATTTCATTTTTTTGGATGCTGTTGTGAAAGGTGTTTCTTTCATTCTTCTCTCAGTAAGTTTGATACTTATGTACAGGAAGGCTGTTGATTTCTGAGTGTTGATTTTGTATCTGGCTACACTACTGAATTTGCTTATTAAAGTTACCAGTTTTTTTTTTAGTAGAGTTTTTGAGGTCTTCTATGTAGAGTATCATGTCATCTGCAAATGATAATTTAACTTCTTCCTTTCCTATCTTTATTACTTTTATTTCTTTCTCTTGTCTAATTGCTCTGGCTAAAGTTTCCATATCTATGTTTAATAAGAATGGGGAGAATGGACATCCTTGTCTTGTTCCTGATTTCAGAGAGAAAGTTTTCAGTTTTTGACCATTTAGTATGATGTTGGCTGTTGGTTTGTCACAGGTGGCTTTTATCAGATTGAGATTAAAGACCATCTATTCCAATTTTCTCTAGTGTTTTTATCATGAATGGGTGCTGGACTTTATCAAAAGCTTTTTCTGCATCTGTTGAGATGATCATACGATTTTTGTCCTTGGCTCTGTTAATACGGTGTATTTGTTGATTTATGTATGTTGAATCATGCCTGCATCCCTGGGATGGATTTCACTTGATCATGGTGTATAATATTCTTGATGATTTGCTGCACTGTTTGCCAGTATCATAGTGAGGATTTTTGCATCTGTGTTCATTAGGGAAACTGGCTTGTAGTCCTCTTTCTTAGTTGGGTCCCTCTCCAGTTTTGGTATCAGGGTAATGCTTGCTTCCAGGAATGAATATTGCTTCCCTTTCACTTTCATTCAAGAGTTCAAGAAGTAGTGGTGTTAGGTCTTCTCTAAATTTCTTGTAGAATTCAACAGTGAATTCGTCAGGGCCTTGGGCTTTTCTTTGTTGGTATATTTTTAATTACATCTTTGATTTCAATGATTGATTTTAGTTTATTCAGGATTTTTATATCTTCTTGATTCAGCTTTGGTAATTCATATGTATCTAGGAATCTGCCCATTTCTTCTGTATTTTCCATCTTGTTAGATTAGAATACAAGTTTTCAAAATACATATAGATGATCTTCTGGATTTCTGCAGCATGTTTTGATTTCACCCTTTTCATTCCTAATTGTGTGGATCTGAGTCTTTTCTTTCCTTCTTTTTTTTTTTTTGATAAGATTGGATAAGGGTTTGTTAATTTTTTTTAAATCTTTTAAAGAACCAACTCTTCAACTCATTGATTCTGTGTATTGTTTTTTATTCTCCAATGTGTTAATTTTTGCTCTGATGTTTATAATTTCCTCCCTCATACAAGTTTTTGGCTTAGCCTGCTCTTCTTTTTCTAGAAGTTTGAGGTTCATTATTAAGTTGTTTATATGCGCTTCCTCTGTTTCCCTGATATGGATATTTACTGCTATAAATTTTCTCTCTTAGGACTCCTTTGATTGTCTCCCATAAGTTCTAGTATGTTGTATTGTCATTACCATTCAACTGTAAAAACTGTGTAATTTCTCTTTTAATTTCATCTGCGATCCATTGGTTGTTCAGGAGGGTGCTATTTAATTTCCATGTGTTTATGAAGTTCTTGTGGTTTCATGGATTTCCAATTTTATCACATTGTGGTCTGGTGATATGCATGGGATAATTTCAATTTCTTTGCATTTACTTAAGCATGTGCTATGAGCTAATATGTGATCTATTTTGGAGAATGTCCTGTGTGCAGCTGCCCAAGAATGTATATTCTGATGTTGGGAGTAGAACACTCTGTAGACATCAACCAAGTCCATTTATTCAAAAGTTTGGTTTATTTCTAATATTTCATTGTTGATTTTTTTTTGTCTAGTTGATTTGTCTTTTTGTGACAGTGGGGTAGTGAGACCCCTCCCCCCGCCCCAGTACAATTGTAGTAGGCTTTATGTTTCGTGCCTGCAAGTATTTGTTTTATATGTAGGATGTGCTGCTCTTTGTTACATATATATTTGTGATTGTTATCTCTTCCTCTTGGGTTGTTCCCTTTATGAGGAGATAGTGACCTTCTTTATCTCTCTTAGTCTTGGCTTGAAATTCACTTGTCTGCAAGCAGAATAGCTACCTTTGCTTTCTTCTGGGTTCCTGTCACATGGAATATTTTCTTCCATTCTTTGACTTTCAGTCTATGGATTTCTTTTTGAATTAAATGTATTTCTTGTATGCAGCATATTGTTGGATCTTGCTTCTTGATTCATTCTGCCAGTCTGTGTCTTTTGACTGGTTAACTGAGACCATTAATACTGATGGCTATAACTGATACGTATTGATTTATTCTTGTCATGTTATTTCCCTATTGTTGGCTCCCCCTCTTTATTTTTCCCCTTCCTCTGTTTGTTTGCCTGCAACTTAAGACTTCTCTTGCTTGTAAGCAAAGAATCCTGAAACCCATCATTTTCAAAGAATTGTTACATGTGCCATGATATTCAAGGGCCCGGTTTCATAGAGCTCCAGTTTCCTTAGCAATGCACTTTACTGATTATCCTCATTCATGGAAGGACCCTGAGAAGAAGCTTGTCACCCAGAGCATCAAGAAACAGTACAACCTCTTAAGCAAGGCCACATAAAGCCCCCCATGAAAAAGACTGCTTACAATCTATATGTGGGGAAATATTTATCACAGTGTTTATTCTCTCTTTTCACTTGATTCATCCATAAGCCTGAACCAACTGCCACATGATTACCCAAGGATAGTCATGCAAATGAAGCCAATGCAAACAACATATGAATTCACAGGAAATGTTAATGTTTCTCTGGAAGAGATGGGCTAATTATCTCTGAGAAAAGAAAAACAAAATTAATAGTATGACAGAACCAGTTTCAGAGAAATCACATATCTTCTTTGGCTTTTATTTCTCTGAGGGTGAAAAAACAAGCTGAAGTGACGTGACAAAAGTACCTTAGATTCATGACAAGTAACAAATGCTGGTGACTTAACATGTGTTACTTTTAATTTTTGTGAGCCCGCAGTATCCAGGACATGATTTGACAACAGACACTTTTTTTTCAGGAGATAGGTTGGTTGTCTATGTTTAGGACACAAAGAAATTACACCTGCCTGCCTGCCCAATAAGGATGGCTGGATCTACATAAGAAACTTTCTTTTTACTCTTACACATACATAAGATAAGTTATGCAATATATAAGTTTCTGTGTCTGATTTATTTCACTTAACGTTATGGACTCTAGGTGCATCCATTTTCCTACAAATGACTCAAGCTTATTCTACTTTATGGCTGAGTAGTAGTGCATGTGTACATACACCACATTTTCTTTATCCTTTCCTCTGTTGATGAGTGTACAGACTGTTTCTAAGATGTAGCTGTTATGACTTGTGCTGTTGTAACACGGGCAGGCATGTATCACTGTAGTATGACGTCCTTATCTCTTTAGGGTACTCAGAAGGGGAATAGCTAGGACAAATGGAATTTCTAGTTTTAATTTTCTGAGGTGTTTCCACAGTGGTTGTACTAGTTTACACTCCCACCACAATATAGAAGGATGCTCTGGCCTTACTAGCATTTGTTATTGTTCAATTTCTTGATAGCAGGCATTTTTTCTGGAGTATGATGGAATTGCAGTGCTATTTTAATTTGCATTTCTCTGATGGCCAGAAATAGTGAACATTTTTTCCCCATACATTTATTGTCATGTTTACTTCTTCTGAGAAGTGTGTATTCATCTCAGTTGCCCATTTTGTGACTGGGTCTTTTGATTTTCTTGAGTTTATGCTATTTTCTAGATATTAGTTTTCTATCAAAGTGTAGCTGGGAAACTTTTCCCATTCTGTAGGTAGATTCTTCACTCTGCTAGTTCCTTTCCCATGCAGAATTTAATTAATTAATTTGTTTAGGTACTGGGAATCAAACTCGGGACCTTGGACTTGCCAGGCAGGCACTGTGCTGCTAAGCTATAATCCCTGGCTCCACCTGTGCAGAATTTACTAGGATCTCATTTGTTGATTCTTGATGATATTTCTTGTGTACTTGGGGTTCTGTTCAGAAAGTTCTTGCCCTTGTGTCTTCAAGGGTTTTACATGTTTTATCTTCCAGTAGATTTAAGAGTTTTTAATATGTATGTGTTTGAACCAATTTTCATTTTATTTTGATTCAGTGATATGAAGCTAGACTCAATCTTCTGCATGTGTGTAACCAGTTTTCCCAGCACCATTTGTTAAAGAGGTTATCTTTCCTCCAGCATGTTTTTTTGGATGCTTTGTCAAAGGTCAAATGACTTAATGCACTGGAGTTGTCTCAGTGTCTTTTATTCTGTTCTGCTGATCCACATGTTCACTTTTGTTCTAGTACCATGCTGTTTTTATCATTGTAGCTTTGTAATACTACTTTAAATCTGGAATTGTGATGCTCTGGTTTTGTTTTTATTACTCAGGATTGCTTTTGTTACTCTAGATCTTCTCTGGTTCCATATGAATGTTAGGATTGTTTTATCTAGTTATGTGAGGAATGTTGCTGGTGTTTTCCATAGAATTGCATTACATCTATGCATCACTTTTGGAAGTATGACCATTTTGACAATATTGGTTCTGGTTATTCAGGAGCAGGACTTGACTTTCCATTTTATGATGTGCTCCCCAATCTCCTTTTTCAGTGTACTTTAGTTTTCAATAATAGAGGTCGTTCACTTCCCTGGTTAGGTTAATTCCTAAGTATTTACTTTTTCTTGAAGCTATCATGAATAGTATTGTTTTCATGATTTCCTTCTTGGTGAGTTCATGATTGGTATACCAGGATGCAGGTGATTTTTGTGTGCTAATTTTGTATTCCGCTACATTGTAAATTTATTAGTTCCAAGAGTCTTTTGGTGGAATGTTTTGTCTTCTAAGAAAAGGATAGTGTCATCTGTAGATAATGATAGTTTGACTTCTTCATTTCCTATACAAATTCCTTTTATTTCTTTTTCTTGCCTGATTCTTCTAGTTAATGTTTCAGGTACTATGTTGAACAGGCATGTGGTAGTGGACATCTTTGTCTTGCTCTTGATTTTAGAAGGAAACTTTTTTCTCCATTTAATTTTATGTTGGCAGGGTTTTGTTATAATCTTTTATCAAATTGATATAAGGTCCTTCAATATCTATTTCTTCAAGTTTTTTTTTATCATGATGGTGTTGGATTTTGTCAAAGGCTTTTCTGTGCCTGTTGAGATGCCTTTGTGATTTCTGTCCTTGCTTCTGTTATGTAGCATATTACATTTACTGATATGTTGAGTCATTTTTATATTCTTGTAATGAAACCTACTTGGTCATAATGTATGATCTTTGTGATGATCTGATGCATTCTGTTTGCCAGAGTCTTGTTGAGAAATTCTGCATCTATGATCATTAAAGTTGTTGGCCTATTGCTTTCCTTTTGGGTTTGGTCCTTGTCTTTTTTTGCAACTAGAGTAATGCTATCTTCCTGGAATGAGGTTGGAAGTCCTCCTTCCCTTCAAATTCCACTTTCTTCGCTTTTGATATCCTTGACAGGTTTGAAGAATTCTTGTCAGTAGTTTTGTAGAATTTCTTTACATTTTGGATTTCACTTACCTTTTTTTCATGGTTAGATAGTACTGTTAAGTGTTTGAAAGGCAGGACACAGAGGTAAAATACAACCCCCTCACTTTATGCCAAGGCTACATACACATAACCGACAATCATTTATCACTGATGAAGTTAACCTTGGTTACCTGGCCAAGGAAGTGCGTATCAAGTGTCTCTCCTGTGAAGTTGTCCCCAGTTCAGAGATGGGTATTATGTCCCACTCCCTTGATGTGGAGTATCTGTGTAAAGTATTTTGGATTCCTTTATTTGAGAGTTTTGTTCCCTCCCCTATTTAATATCCATGAGGTCTCTTCAAAATATATTTATTATTTTGGTTATAACAATACTGTTTTTTTTTTTTCAGTAATGGGAATTAACCTGCAGGGTGCTTTGGCACTGAGCTACATCCTCAGCCCTTTTTACTATGTAATTAAAAATTATCTATAGCTCAGCGTGGTGAGGGGATGCCTGTGATCACAGCAACTAACGGAAGACTGAGGCCAGAGGACCATGAGTCAAGAGTGAGCAAGACCCCATCTCAAAAACAAAACCGGCTGTTATGTGAATATTCTATTCTATTCTCTGTACCAATCACTCATATACATTTTCTCATCTCATCCTTATAATCTTTCTTTCTTCTCCTATTAAAAAAATGGGGTCTCACTATGCCATACTGCCCAGGCTAGTCCTGAACTCCTGGGTTTAAGCAGTCTTTCTGCCTCAGCTTCCTGCATAGCTGAGACGGTAAGTGTGCACCACCACATCTAGCACTGCAGTAATCTTTAGAAGGTAGATATCTTTAATCTTTTGTTGCAGAGGAGACTGAAGCTGAGTGAGGTTAAATAATGTAGCCAATCAATGACAGACGACTGTTCTAATTCAAAAAGCTCCATGCCAGCTTCCTGACCCAACTGCAGAGCCTGGCTGTACAACTTAGCAATTTTCTCGAAGGATGTACAGTGTGTCAGGTAGGGCAGCTTAAGGCCTTGGGTTTGTTGGTTTCATTATGTTCCTAAGGAAGAAAAGAGAGCTACATGTATAACAGACTATCTTTCCCTCCCGTAAAACTGTTTTTCCTGTGATCAAACCGTCTCATTCAGGAGCAACTTGAAGAGAATTCCAGAAGGGCAGATTTACAAGGAAGCTTAAGGGGCTCCCAGTGGGAATAGCCTTGAAAAATGCATTGCTTTTCCCTCAACAGGAGTCCTCTCAGATGGCCAGAAGCTTCCAGGAGAAGCCTAGTGCTTCCAGTAAAGCTGATTCCTTCTTTAACCACACTATCAAACTCTGCTTGGATGGAACAATTGTCTCTTTGGAGCTGCCACACATAGGTTTTGACCTTTCACCCTTGGGAAGAAGCACTCTCAGTCTGTCCGCAGTAGGGGCCTTTTTAGCTTCCTGAACTGCACAGGGGGCAGGTTATTCTTGGGTCAGGTCCTGCTTATTTTGTGGCAGACCCAAGGGAGCATCTGTCACATCAAGGCAAATACAAAACTCAGATGCCAATTTATTCAAAGTATGAGGCACTAATTAATACATGCTCTGCTCTGAGATAGCTAAGAACGGATGTTTATTCATGAAGATAAATATTACTCTTTTACTTCCCGTAGGGGCTTTACTTCTCTTAATGGCATCCTAATTATCCTTTTGTAAACCTTTAAGAGTCATTTTAGTCCATCATGTTAGTGCAAAGTGGCTCCCTGGATGAGGGTGGAGTCGCATGAATTTCTAGGTGTCTATCAGATTCAAAACCCGAAACAAAACAACTCAAGGAAATCTTGAACATGCCAGAGTATAAAAACAGTCTCAAAGAAGAATGATGACTTAGTAGCACCAGAGAAGGCAGTTTAAAGTCTGCCACTGGGGAAGAAAAAATGCCATTGATTTCATTTCCTTCTGATATGAATAGCAGGTGCTCACAATCATTGAGCTGAAAAACAAGGGAAGTGGGGGAAAATACATAGCTCTACAAACTGCCGGGGGCTAAGAAATATGAGATATAATTTTCATTTAAGTTCTGTTTCTTTTGGGGATCAGATCTTGAGTTTTAATTTAATTTGGCTTGAAGAATTTGACCCACTGAAAGCTACTGTCAGAGCATGAAGAAAGCACCTAAAATTACCACCCCTGAATGCTGAACGCCCTTAGTGGGAAGCAGTTTTTGGTTAAAGGACCACTGTCTGGAGCGTGACTGTTGTGTGTTTTAACTCCAGGATGTACCCAAGATGTGGAATTTTAGGCATCAATTTTTTAAGGAGTTGTGCCCAGCTGCTCTGACAGCCCTGGCCTGTGAGCAGGGAAGTATCATCCCCTGTAATGCCCCAAACAGTGCATACTATTACTGGCAGGGATATTAAAGGTGTATTCTTTCCAGAAATGGTCTCAGGGCTGGCTTCGTGGGCATATGACCTGTGCAACTGCTTGTATTCCTGAGCCTGCAAAGGTCCCTGCCTCAGTTTAATGCTCTGCTGTTAATTTTTGAACAAGGGATCCCGCATTTTTATTTTACATGAAATCTTAAAACTTATGCAGCCAGTCCTCCTGTCCCAGCAATCCTCCTGTCTCAGCCTTCCAGAGCGCTGGGAGTATACTTGCCATCAGACTTGGCTAAACCTTATAATGTTAAATGTACTTAACTCATTCTCTAAATTGAGAGAAGACTGGTCTTTGCATGTGCATGTCAAAAATATTTCTACTTTTGATAGGGGAGAAATATGCTCAAATCTTTTGATTTTGCACAAAACAGGTGGATTTTATCCAGAAACAAATGTTTACTTTGTGCAACTTTTTTTCAAATCAGAATTTTAAGAGAAAAAGTCATCCTGATAGTACATCTAGTAATGACCCTGAATATTTAGAGCAGGCAAAACATGTATCTGCGTTCAGGTAAAGATGGTATGAATGCATGCCTTTGTTTCCTTCCCAAAAACTCAAAATGAAGGAAACCTGATCTGTAGAACCCTCGCAAAGGCCCGGAACTGGAGGCCCTGGGGCTCTAAAGGAACCTGTGGTGAGGGAGGAGCAAGTTAAGGCAAATACGGTTGGTTGAAAGTCCGGTTACAAAGCACCTTCTTAAGTTTATATATTTATTTTTTTAAAAAAAGGTTTATTTTTGGGAATGGGTAGAACAGAGAGTACGTGGGTTGGGGGTCGCCAGTGGAGGGTGAGACCATTCCCAAATGGGGGGTTAGGAGCTGTCACAATTCCGAGATAGTCACATTCATCTTTCATCCCCACCCCCACCGTGATGCCAGCAGCTGACCTTGACCCTTAGGACTACAGAGATTGCCAGAGTCTCTTCTGGAGAGTCTCATCACCCCAGGAAGAACGATGAGGCATCGATGTGAGAGCTTTACTAACTAAACAGCTCAGGGAAACCACTCTGCAGTGAACCTATGGATGACAAACCCCAGACATGCACTTTGGGCTTTTAATCATTTGTTCAGGACAGGCTGCCCCAAATCCGGCACTGTGGCATTTAAGAAAACAAGGTCATACAAGGAAAGTCACTTTCTGACTTCCTGTGTCCTTCCCTGAAGCAGGTCACAAGACCCTTGTCTGAGAGGAGGAAAGGAACATCTTTGTCTCTGAGGACATGGGGACACAGGAAACAACCTGAGTTGACAGGCCTGCCTAAGTGTCCCCCACTTTACACCATTAGATTTATCCTGTGTCCAGTCTGCACACCTGTCCAGCCTTTATACATAAAAGTAAACAGCTGTTCACCTGTATTTGGGCCTTCATCTCTGAAGGCTTCAGGGCCACAAAAAACTTCTAAATACATGTGTATGCTTCCCTTTTGTTAAACTGTCTTCTGTTTAGAGGCCTCAGCCTAGAACCCAGTGAAAGGCGAAGAAAGGAGTCTCTTCCTCTCTTACAGTGTCTCAGGGCATGTGATCCTCCTTTGCAGCTAGCATGTGACATATTTGTGGACCTGAGCTGTCCAGAGGAAGCGGGTGAGGGCGCAACTCTCCTCATAATCCATAAAAGACCAGAGCCCTGCGCTGACACATCTTCCGCCCTCTTTTTCTTTTCTTTCTTTTTTTTTTTTAATTTCCTGTAGGTGACCCTGTCTGAAGCTACATCTGAGCTTCTGAGCCATCTGAGACCATGGTGCAGTCAATAAGAGAAGCAAAATCCAAAAAGTGAAGGGATGGCAGAGGAGAAAGATGAAAAGAGCCTGGATCCTTGAGGTTGTCAGCTAAACCTACCTGGGATGCCAAATATTGTTCAATTTAAACTGCTTCTCAACCTTTTTAGCGACATGATACTCACAGACCCCATGAATACGCATGACAATAGAGGCCCCCGAGGGGAACCCAGAGGAGATCCGTAATCCTAAAGTGAATTACTCTGGGGACTGCAGCTGTCCTGGACCCCTCACTACCCTGAAGATTCTGTCTACCTCTGGCTCACCAGCTGGTCTCACCACACAGGCTGGAATGTTCTAGTTTAAGTCATGCTGACCTCTTCATAGGGGGAAAGCACTTCTAGCTGATACTCAGGTGCAAAGTGACAAGATTCATGACACATCTCATATATTCTGCAGCAACACTCAGGTATGCAACAAACACTGGTCTAAGCCTAAATCACACTATAGAATTTCACTGATGGGACTGTTTGCTATTTAACCCCTATTCTGTGGCCACATCCTGACTGACTCCGATCACATTTCAAGATGAAATCAAGTATGCCTTCAAGTGACACATTTGAGAATACATTCGTAGATTTCTGAGGGAAGAAGTTTCATTACATGTAGAAGTCCAATTATTATTATTATTATTATATGACTTCAGGTTTGGGTACACAGCGCATTTGGCCATCATTGATTGCTCTATGTTCTGGTCATTTATGTTTCTAACTAAGCTCCTCCTCCTTTTAACCCCACCAGAGCCTACCTTACAGGGTTGATGGGTGTATCAGTGCTTGTTGGACTATTGGACTACATGATATAGAATCAGCATTCACTATGTGTGTTTTAGAATGACACAGACCAAAATGTAAACATTGTGCATTAACTCATGGTAGCCATAACTCACCATCTAAAAATTGCTTTTAAATAATTTTTGATGTAGTGAGAGACTTTATAAATATTGCAAAATTCTATAAAAACAAGGAGGTCACATTATCCCCCAGTGTCATTTCTGTCCCAGGCCAGCTCTAAGGTGACTGACTTTCCTGTTTTGGTAAAGAAATGCATGCTCGGGTTACATCTGAGAGCTGCTTGCTCTTCAATAAAAATATGCAGTTCCTTGGTTCTCCACAGCTCATGCTGAGAAGGCTTTTTCTGTGGAGTCTCTTGTTTACGAAGAATTGTTTCTACGTCTCTGAGGTAGGGAAATGAATTTGAAATATGTCTTAATCACAGGATGACACACGGGATGAATGATAATGAAGAGCAAATTGTGTTTGGCTTTATCTCATGGCACCTGGCCAATGAGCTCAACACATCTGTTTGTGCTTGAAAAGTCAGACGTATTAATTGTTACAAACATGGACAGAAGCAAGTGATCAATACACATCTTCTTGGGATGAAACTCTACATGGTGACACTTTCATTTTTCACTGGGGATGTCTTCTTAGTTCGACCAAGCATAAGCACCTTCGATGCTGCTTTTGGATGCTGAGGTTCTGAGTACTCACGCCAAGCGCAGCACTGTCAGGGATGTGCAGCTTTGTCCGCTGGCACACTTCCTTCTGTGCTCCGGGTGAGTCGCCTCGCTTCACTCTGTCCTCCTACGTCACTCTGCATAGAACTTCCACTGAACTGAGCACCACATTCTTCTATCATACCTATTTACATGGGTACTACAGTTTCTTAATTAGAGCAAAGATTTTTTTTTTTTCATCCTAACATCTTTTATGGGTTTACTTGGATGTGCCTGTCAGGAAATCCCACATTTGCCACAGCAAATTTGTCCATTTTAGTCTCTGACCTTAACTTCACTTTTCCCCCACTCTGGTTACATGGCAAGTTGAGGAAGCACTGAAGTTACAAAGCAGTATAGCTACTGGCCTTCTCCTAGTCCTACCCGTAGGTGGGGTTTGACTATGAGGGCATTGGGAAGACCCCTGTCTCTTCCTGGTTTACTGTCTCATCGCGCACGAGATCATAAGTAAAAGTAAAACATAAAGAACTCTGCAAAATAGCTTCTTAAACTCATTCACGCCCAATCAGAAACATGCTAATTTGGATAAATCTGCTATTAATCTGTTATTTTATCTATTTGGAAAGGGGCTGCCCTGAACAAGGGGCTGGGAATTGAAAGTCTCAGCTCTGGTTCTGCTGTGAAGTTGTGTTGCAGCCTTCAAAGCCTCACTTAGCACCTCTGGGGATGCAACGGCAGAGGCAGACAGAAGCGTGTCTCATCTAATTTTATTGCCACATTCAAGTCCTCTAAAGTTACAAAAAGGACAAAAAAGATTTAAATCTATAAAAGGGTAGAAGTTGGGGGAGAAGCTAACAGAAACAACTTCTGCAGCCACAAAGGCCTGTAGACAGAGAGTAACCCACTTAACAAACTCAACACAACAAAATCCTATATTCCACCTGGGGACGCCAAAGAAATCTACAGGCGGGCAAACAGCCTTCTCCACTCTAGCAAAAGATGGAAAGGTTGTTTTTTATTTTCTTTTCCTGATGAAGATATAGAATATGACTTGTAGATTTTTGGACACCAGAAGCAGTTGAAGGAAAGAGAAAGAGGAAGTGTGTGTGTGTGTGTGTGTGTGTGAGATGCTGAGACCTCAAGTCTCTTTCCTGCCACAAATCCCAGAAGACCAACAGCTGGACCTTTCTCCTCCAAGCAAGGAACCGGAATTGTCCTCCATAGGAAATCTGACCAGCTTGGCAACAGAAACTGACAGACACTAACACTGGCTCCACTGTCAAGGCCTGGTCAGGTCATCTTGGAGTGAACCTTGGCCAACAAGCCAAAACCTAGAAGAAAAAAAATCTCCAATCCTGAATGAAAATTGAGACCAAGAAAGAAAAGGAGAGAAAAATCTGGGCAAAACCGAAACCACCATCCCAATATCCTTGGAGAGAAACTAGAAGAAATTATAGTCATGAAATAAGGAAATTTGGATAAAAAAATAAAACCTCAGGGAACAAAAAAAGAATTCTTAGGAAATATGGCAATGGGAATTAAGAAGCAGAAGAGAGATTAGGAGAATAAATTCTCAAATCTCTCAAATAGAACAGAAAGATAGAAATGGAAAGAGAAAAGTAAATCAAATTGGAGGGCAAACTCAGAATAATCCTTCCACATAAAAAGAATGGTAGGAAGAAGAAAAAAATACAGAAGAGGAGATAAGTTAAGAAAAATTTCCCAAATTTAAACACAGTCTCTAAGTGCTAGACTGCCGGGTGAAAATAAGTCTGAGCTAAGCTGTATCCTTATAAAATACTGAGAGAGAGAAAGAGAGAGAGAGAGAGAGAGAGAGAGAGAGAGAGAGAGAGAGAGAGAGAGAGAGAGAGAATTATAGTGATGACAAGTTTCTGGAAAGAAGATACAGGGCTTACAAAGGAAACTGGAAATCAGAACAGTACTGGATTTTCAAGTAACTGGGAACTGAAAAATAATGGAGCAGTCTTCACAATTTTGAAGAAAACAAAGAAAGATTTACAACCTAGAATTCTATACCAGCTTCCCCACTGATCAACTGAATGTGAGGGTTACAGCATAAACGCAGGCACCCAAGTCCTTTAAGATGTTAAGATTTTGCCTCCTGTAAGTGTCCTTCATACTGGAGATACCAGAAGATGTGCTCTACTGAAATGAGGGAGTAAGCCAAGAGAGGGGTTAAACAGGAGGACCAATGCAGAAGGAAAGTGAGTAGGACTCTCAGAAAGGTGGAGAAGGGAAACCCCAAAGTAGCAGATGTGCATCAGGCCCTGGAAACAGCAAGTTCTGGCTAGGAGGTCAGAGGCTCTGGGGAAAACTTCTGCAAGCGAAAAAAATGAATAAAATCTACAGAGCCCTGTAATTGGTTTAGAATCAATCAAGGCAACTGGTGGAAAGCTTGGGTTTCTGTTAAGACAAATATACCAAAAGTTAAGCAAATGACAGGACAAGGTAATTATCTACTACAGGAGCAAAAAAAGTCACTCAGGAAAGGAAAGCCAACACTAAGATATAGGCTATTTGAATCTTTGGACTTGACTAATGGTAAGGAAAAATTTTCAGAAAAGCACGGTATCTATTGAATATTTACACATATTTTCTTGTTATTATTCCCTAAGCAACACAGTATAACAACTACTTACACAGTTGTTATATTCTACTAGGTATCAGTAATCCGGACATGATCTGAGGTATACAGGAGGGTGTGTAGGTTACAGGCATAGACTACACTATTTTACATAAAGGACCTGACCTTTCATGAATTTTGGCATCTGTTAGGGGTCCTAGAACTCCAGATTCCCCACGGACACTAAGGGATGATTATACATCACAATACTTACACAGCCACAATACAACACTCAAAACTCTTCTAAGCACACGCATGATGTCACTATGCTAAGAGACAGGATGTTGGTGTGGGCAAGGGAGGCAAGAAGAGTTCAGGTGGCAGGCATGGGGGGAGGAAAAGAACATCTTGCTCTTCTAGAGGGAAAAGTTATTAGCTACTACCCAACCCTGAAATCTGAAGAAACAGCAAGGTAGACATGCTATTTGCAGATATAGAATTAACTGCAAAAAACTAGCCAGAAGGATTGGAGAAGGCTACATCTGAGGAAGTAAAAGTGTAGGTGAGGTGACAAAGGTCTGTTCTTTTTTCTAACAAATGTTATACATGCACTGTTAAACTCTGTGCATATAATTTTCATACAAAAAAGAAAGGGCTGAGTGACACAATATCAAAATGTCTCCTCTATTCCCAAAGCTCCAAAATTCTTCTAGGGAGAGTTTTGCCACTGGAATTGGAAACCATCATGGGGTGGGCAGGTAAAGGCAAAGAGGTAAACACTTGGTCCATCTCTGAAGCAAACTTTGACATGACCTTGGAACGCTGCCTTCTCTCACCACAACTCACGGACAACACACAGCCAGTAACAGCAGTTGGAATTAGTAGAGAATCAACACAGATGTGTTCACATATAAATAAAAGACAACATACCTTTTCCCAGACAAGTGCTTAAAGGCTCAGAAGCACTGTTCTGGAGGGATGAGAAACAAAAGAAAAAAATAGAAAAATGCCATCATCTTTTGTCCCCAAGTAGATATCAGAGTAATATTTTCATCTTAGCCAAATCCTTCAGCGACTAGTAAACAAGTCTGGCTGTTTTTAAATTCTTCTGTGACCTTCCAAACATTGACTTTTAATAAGGCTGGTGAGAAAAACAATGAGCTGCTTTCTATCTTTAGACAATTCGTCTTTATTACTTTAATCTAGAAAGCAGACTATTAAATAATTACATTTAGGGTTAATACGGTTCTGAATTGAGAGTTTATCACTGTCTCCTAATTCCTTGAGCATACTGACCTAATTCTCCTGACATCTATATCTGTCATGAATAAAAAGCAAGAGGTGGGTTGTGGTGGATGCACTCCATCTGCCTGTGGGAAGCTGGCCAGGGGCAGTTCTCTGAAGTTATTAAGTCTCCAGCAGTAGGTTTATAAGAGCCACTTCCACTGTGGAATCCTTTCCCCCAAAGAGCAACAAATCACCTGAATGACAGGACACAGAGCTGCCTGCTGTGGAGATAACTCCTTAGATAACAGAAGGTTTAAACAGAGGATGTTTGGACCAACTTTCTTCTTGCCTTGGTGGAAATCATGTTTGTCACTCTTCCTGTATATTTGATGCCTATCAGCAAAACAAAATTAAACTCAGGATTCTGGCAGAGCCCTTCAAAAAGGCCGCTGGATGGAGGGGAAGTGGCCAAGCTCCTCACACAAGCCTGGACTGTTAGGTTCCCTGCCCTGGATCTCAGACCTAGGCAGTCACCACTACCTTGTGTACAAAACAAGAACCAGACTGGAGGCAAAGGCTCAGAAAGTGCCAAGCAGAAATGCAACAGATGGGCCAAAAGGGAACGTCTCAAACAGAGGCCCAGGCAGTGCGAGCAACTGAATTGACTGGGCAGCCCTGTGGGAAGGGTGCTGTTCCCTTCCAGCTGTAGTCCGGGGCAGGTGGCTAATGGGCATCAACACAGGTACAACCAGCTGCTGTTATGTGGAAAAGCCACAAGGACAAATGGTCAGAGGAACTTCTCAGGGCTCAGAGGATTAAACTGACCCTTAAGCAGAGCAGGAGAGCCAGTGATGCTCAGGGAATCTTAGAATGAATGTCTGCTTGGCTACAGAATCGGGAGTCTCTGCAGATGCAGGGAGGTTAAGAACAGCTGCTGAGCTGAACTGTACTCTGGCTTCGGGTCAGTGGATCTGTGGCAGCTGCAGACATTTCCTAACCTGAAATACTTCAGGGCAGTGATGTTGAACCTGAGGCACGCATGCGAACCTGTGGCATGCGTGTTGCAGGGAGCTATGTGTTATCATGAAAAGCTCTAAGAGGTTCGCCATCGCAGCCTTAGGGTAAGGATACTTTTGCTTTGTGTCTGTGCAGACAGATTTGAAGTACTAGCAAGGAACGGAGGTCATGGTCTTGATATAGTTTAAAAACACTTGACAGAGTCTAAAAACACTCAGCTGCGGCTTATGTTTTAGGCAATGCATGTGACCTGTTAATTCTTCGAAAGAGCCCAGCTATATTTCAGCTGAACTAAAAGGCAAAGATATTTTTTCATTCCTCATACAGGAGAAGGGGTTAATCTCTAAAATATTTTTTCTTGTACTCTAGGTATAAGAATCCCTCAAGAAGCTTGCAAAAATGCAGGTTTCAGGTCCTCATTTTTAGATGCAGAGACCTAGATGTAGGATCTGATCAGACTGTGGAACATTATCCAGAAGGTCATTGAAAAAATGGAGAGAACTGGGACAGTCTTCAGCTCTGTCCACTGCCTGCAAACCACTCTTTCAAGGTGAAGCACGGTGGTTGAAGTCAAGGGGAAACTGAAGCACTCGGTACAGATCTAAGAGGTGGAGCATGGATAAAAGGAGAATTTATTTATTCACTAACTTAGGCTATCCAATTACTGGCCAATAGCTTCCTAACTTTATTTCTTTTTGTAATACCACTTATCCACAGATTAGATCCAACAGGAATCTCATTAACACATAAAAACACCTGGAGATATTCCTTAAAAAGTGAGTATTCTTTGAATTGCCACTGAATCCTATATTATTCTTCATAAAATGCTAGATATCTGAAAATTTCACTTACATTTCCTGTCCATGCAGAGGTATATGAGGAATCAGTTGAAAATCTAATCACTTCGGAAGCAGTTTTGCTTTGTAAAAAGCAAAAAAGACAGGCACCTGGTAAAGTTCCAAGTATAGACTAATACGATGTAAACCATACGCCCCCTAACCCGGGATGGGGGTGGGGACAGAGGAGCGGAATCTTACTGTGCAAATAAGCAGATGAGTTTACAGTGCAGCTTCTATCAGGGTCCAGTGTGCTCTGCACGTGCTCCAGTCACACCTGGAGAGCAATAGGCTTCCCTCAGTGTCCCATAGATCCCAGTGTGCAGTAACAGCCCTGATGCTGAACATGAGGCCAGAAACTAAGCAGGGTTTTGCTTGGGGGCCCAAGGAATGTTACTCTCCTCTAATGAGCCATCATTTGTGTGAAGATCTAGTTTCCTGATGCTAGCTAGGGACAAGCTGACTAAATCCCTCTTACTTTGAGAGGATGGAGGTGGCACTATCCCCCTCCCCCATATGTGTTTGCTGCAGACTGAGCTGATGAGAGAGGGTGAGCAGGGCGGGCGGTTAGAAATCAGGTACAGGTAGTAAAGTAGAACTGTCTGCTCCAGCACGAGCGGTGGCTTTTTTCCCTCCACAAGGTGTCTGCTGCCTGTCAGAGGCTGACCCTTCTGGGTTCTGCAGGCTCTCAGACCTTTCTGAGGAATTTCTGACCTCAGCAATTTTTAAAAACCTGTTCCATGTGCCTTAGTTAAGACATTTCTGTGCATCTTCAGCATCTAGGGTAGTACCAGGGAAAGCGTTACTGTCAGACAGACTAGATGGTAAATTCTGCAATCTCTAATTGCACAGATCATTTTAAAAAATTACAGCTACTTTACACACTACTATTACATTGGCATGTTAATAAATTGGTTCTACAATTCCTTTTATAAGAGTCTCAGTCAATTCCCGTTCTTGCATGCATTTCCCCTTTGGAATGCTTTCCACCTTTGCAATTTTTTTAAACATCTTGCATTTACCTGGTGTTTGCTCTGTGCATGTGGCTGCTGTTTACATCCTGTGTCTGCCTACTTTGGGGTGCCAGGGTGGAGAGTTGGCCACCTGCATTCCACAGGTTCTTTTGTGCAGTTCCACCACCCAGATACTGTAGGTGATGAGCGAAAAGGTGTGACATGCACAGGTCTTTGGCCCTTTTCTCCCTCCTTTTTTGTTCTTCCTTCTTTGCTGGTATATCTGGAGGCAGCTGTGTTCCTGCCACTATGCCAGCTCTTCATGGGACATCCTCTTCCACTGTCCCTGCACGTAAGGTGGCAGCAAGTCCCAAGTGGGAGGCCCCTGCTTCTAAACTCCCAGTTCTGGTGATGTAGCAGGGTGCATGTGGGTATTTACTTGGGTTCCTCAACTTCTCTCTGTATTCTCCCAGCTCTCTGCACTCTATAGCCAATGCCATGTGAAATTCCAAGTGTGTTTTATGCTTCCTTGACTGGACTCTAATAAAGTGCCATCTGATGGCTCTCTGCCAAAAATAATCACATCTTGTGCCTTTCAGAGGCCCTTATGGGGAAGCTACAGGCCTTTGTGGTTTGATACATTTGGTTATTTTACCAAATGCTTTGATGGTGTTTACTATGTGCTAGAAGATATTATAAATGCTTTCCAATTATTTCATTTAACCTTCAGAGCAATTCTTTGGAGACAGGAGTATAATAAACTGAATTCCATAAACAGGGAAACCATGGCACACAAAGATAAATAATTGAATAAAGTTCAAAAGGCAGCAACTGGGGCTGGAGAGCCTCATTGGGTGGAGGATTGGTTCCAGTACAGCAAGTGGCCGCCACATTCACAGTAGATACTCCAGGTGTGTCTGTCCTCCTCTTGGGTTTGGAGGTTAGAGAACTAGAATCACTATGAAGTCCCTGCAGCCACCTTCCACTCAGAAAGCTTCTTATGAACTTAGCTACATCAACAGAAGATACAGGTTTTCCATATCAAGCAGAAACTTTTTCTAACTAAAGTCACTTCAATCTTGAAGTCCACCTGGAAAGCTGGAAACAAAAACTCGAGGAGACAACTATTCTATGTTGCTGGTGAATTTAATTTAGTATGCTGTATTTTTAAACTGTTGGAACAGTTTATCTCAAAGATTTGAAAATGAAAATCCTCATTTGAAATTACAGAGAGAAATGAAAGGCAAAGCAGATGAGAACAAATAGAACTTATGCAGATTGACTAAATTTCCATTAAAAGCATCATTTAAATCTTGTCTTGCCTGAGATGTGACAAACTGAATGAGGACCACGGCTGAACAACAGGCCCAAGCTTGGTCCTCTGCATTAGTGCTGTGGGCAGATGTCATGGTTTTTGATCATGTGACCCTCTACAGTTAGCTAAGATTGCTAGACATTAATTTCTTTCCCTGTAAACTGGAGATAATAACTTACAATTACACTACACAGTTGCTATGGCAATTAAGTGATTTAATCTATGTAAAGGGCTTAACTCAGACCAAAGTCTAATAATTGCTTTTTTTTTTTTTTTTTGAGACAAGGTCCCACTTTGTAGGTTAGGCTGGCCTTGAATTCACTATTTATTTAGCCCAGGCTGGCCTTGCATTCTTGCTGATGTTCCTGCCTCAGCCTCCCAAGTGCTGGGATTACAGGTGTGTGCCATCATGCCTGGCTAATTGCCTATTATTGTAATTGTTATTATTAATGTTTAGACTACTGTTGGTGATTTGAAATATGACTCCTACTGGGACAGAGCAACTGATGTTTTAAATATGAAAAGAAACCAATGACTTCTAGAATGAAAACTAGAGGTAGATGAGGCCACCTTTTTTGCCTACTAGGAATGTGTTAAGTATTACACAGTGAAAGAAAGAACCTCAAACACAGGGTCAGAATTCATGCCTGGAAAAACCTGATAGACCAGCACTTTGTGTACAGACCAAAAGGACCTGGAGGTCATGATGTATGGGTAGTGTTGAAAAGAACAGGTTTGGACCACAGGGACTTGTTCTGATGGAAATATTATTAGTACCTCTGTATACCTCACCTAAGTCCCTGTATTTCCATTTCCTGGTTTTTACAGGCAAATATAAAGAAAAGTCTCAGTCCTACCTGTATACCTCTAAATTTCAGGGGTAAGAAATTTATGAGGGGTGGCTTGTGGCTAGAGGCAACTATTACTCCTCCTAGGTTTATGTATTACTCCAGCAGTGATGGAGAACCTTTTGGAGCTTTCAATGATACAAACGGCCTGCTGTGGTATACCTGCCGTAGGTTCACCACCACTGCTCTAAGGTCAAGGAGGAGGGGGCAGAACTGGTATCAGATCTGCTGGGTCAACCTCTGAGATCTGAATGATGGACCCATCATTTGCAGGAGCCTTGGCCAGTTGGCCCTCTATGTGCAAATGGCCAGTGGCTTTTCTTTGGATGTAGCTCCCCTTTTCACAAAACTCCACATGTTACTGGGCGAGCCAACTGTTGGAAACAGCCACTAGCAACTTGGGGCTGGCCAAAAAGCAGATGCAGTGGAGGGCATCTCGATGGTGAGAACACAGACGCATGGGGAGAAAGTCAGACTCTGCACTCTAACGCATAATCAAGGGCGCCAGCTTTGCTGCCAACTGCGCAGGAAATCATGAAAAGAATGAATAATTATGTGTGTGACTTATGTCAATAACATTAAGTTGAATTCCTCTTAATTTTGAGGTTAAACATATTTGTCTCTGTACTTCTTAGTGCTCAACTTAAAAGAATAGACTTTTCATAAGAAAGAAAAATTCAAGTATCAAAAATTCAAATCTCAAACCCAGTACTAACCTGAAAAGTGTGTGCCTATGAGAGTTTCAATTTATTCCAATGATCTGCCTGGTCTAACAATAGACCGTGAGTCTAAAAGGACTGACGAATGACAACTGGTAGGTGAAAAATTTTATAGCTCATTTTAGCATGGTTATGTATAACATAATGTCAGAATGAGAAAACAGAACACTTTGAACAGAAAAACGATTCATAAAGAGTCTCATATGTGAATTATAAGATCAATATACAGCCTATTTTCTTTTTCTTTTTTCCCCCCCTAAGGCATTTTCTCCCCATGCTGTTTGTGTGAAGTTTTAAAATTTAGTAGTAGGTCAGTACTTCCACAACTGATAAACAGATTTAACATAATCTTAATCAAAATATCAACCTCCCTAAAATTCATACGGAACCAGAATAGCAAAACAATTCTGGGTACAATAGAAAAGCAAGAGGCATCACAATCCTAGACTTGAAGTCGTATTACAAAGCCACAGTGATAAAAACAGCATGGTACTGGCATAAAATAGACACAAGGATCAATGGAATAGAACAGAGGATGCAGAAACAAACTCAACCATATTTAACTATTTGATCTTTGACAAAGGGGTCAGAAACACACACTGGAGAAAAGATAATCTCCTTGTTAAATGGTTCTGGGAAAACTGGCCCTCCACACGCATAAAACTGAATCCAGACCCATAGCTCTCACCATCTACTAAACTAAAATAAAAGTGGACTGGCTCCTTGCTCCTTTACTTAACTCGAGGGCCTGGAGCAGAGCAGTCCCAGGACCTGGCAGGGCAACCAGGTGCCATTTTAAAATTTTTGAATTTCTGAAGTCTACCCAGTGTGCACAAACAAATTTACTATCCAGAAGAGAGAACCAGTTTTGACAACACAACCACGATGTCCAGGGTTTTATCCAAGCTGATGAGATAGGCAAGGGACAGAAACGCATCCATGGAGACTGAGAGGGTGATGGCCCCAGTACCGAAATCCGAGTACAAAAGCTCATTAGCAGGTGACAAGAAGAGTTCGAATTCTTGAGGGAAAAGCAGGACTCATGTTTGAAGATAATGGAGGAGAGCCTGTCAAATAACATAAAGAAAACTTTGGAAGTAAAAATCACAACACTTGAAGTGAAAAACTCAGAGAACTCCAGTAACAGAAGGCGGCAGGAAGTAAAAGATGTACCCTCACCAAAAACAGAGTTGGTAGAGAAGATAGTACCCTCCAAATAGGAGAGGATATTGAAAGCTTGGCCTCTAAAAGAAAACTAGATTAGCCGAGTAGAAAGTTAGTCTAAGTTAAAAATCACAGTGGGGACCAAGGTAAGAAATTACCTCAAAATGACAAAGTCAAAAAAAGAATGGGAGGAGCCTCGTGTGGTTGCAATGACAGGGAAATCACGATGTCTGGATAGAAGTTCTGGAAAGAGAGGACAGAGAATCGAGAGTGCAAGGAAATGGGGGAGAGAAGAAGCCTTGAAGACTTGATGGATAAAGAGAAGGCTCCAAAAGAAGAAAGATCACCCAGGGATGAGGGAGCCGTCCAACCCTGGCTGTAGACTTCTTGTCGGCAACACCGGAACTCAGCAATGGGGTCACATTTTTAGCATTTTGGGAGAAAATGGTTTAGACTCTAAATTTCTATACAAAGTTCAACTAGCATTTAAATATGATGGTGAAATAAAGATATTTTCAGACCTGCAGAGCCTCAGAAAATTTACCAGCCAGCAGGCTTTTATGAAAGATTGGCTGAAAGGTGTTCTCACATAGAATGCAAACTCACCCCGAGGAGGAAGACAACATGGGATGCAAAGAAAGCGGATAAAGTTGTAAAAGTCTCAAAGTGTGGAGCTGCAGACCCAGCAAGCGAAGGCTTGAACTTCATGTTCGTTAAAGAGGTGAAGATGGTCAGGCCTGAGGGGAGGAGCTCAGTGTCTTCAGAATGGAAGGGAAAAGAAAGCCCCAGGATGGAGGAGTAGGAGGACTCATGGCTAGAGGAGGAGGGAGAAAAAACTTGGGACAGAGGAGGAAAAAGAGGAGCAGGAAGAAGAAACTTGGGGTGAGGAAGGGGGAAGAAGAAGACTAAACCTGGGGGAGGCGGGGGAAGAAAACTCAGGGACAGAAAGGGAGGGAGCAGGAGGAAAAAGAAAACCCAGGAATGGACAGAGAAGAGGAGGATGAGCAGGAGTAGTGGGGAGAAGGAAACCCAAGCACCGAGGGAGAAGAGGTCTCAGTGTCTCATGGGGAACTTGACCGTAGTTACTGGGTGACAGAGAAGGAACAGTTGGTGCATCTCCAGGAGGAACATAACACTGAAGAAGAAGAGTAAATAGCTGCTTCCAGAGATCAAGGAATTGAGATACTCAGTTCCCACTTTGCATTGAACCTCTCTCTCAAAACCACTGGAGAGGAGTTATGATGAGAATGAAAAGTGTTCACGGGCAAATCTGAGTGCTACATCAGGAGTCACCCAGTTTTTAAGGAAAACAGAGAAAAAGACAAACAAGATTCTGCAAATAGAAGAGCTGACATCAAAAGAAGCAGACTTAATCCAGGAAACAAAATTTCAGGAGGAGAATGATTAGCATTTTCAGAGAGATACAAGAGGAGATTGAAAATATCCAGATGTCTCGGAAATTAAACATTCAGCAGATGACCTGCATAGCAGAGTAGGTAAACTCAGGGAAAGAATGAGCAATCTAGATGACTAAATGGAAGAAGTATCTAAGGATAAAACACAAATGTCCAAATGGCTGATGAATAACAAAAAATTGCTAGAGAGGATGAATTCAGAAGCTCCAATATCTGTGTGATAGGAGTTCCAGAAAAAGATTCGAAAGAGAATAGGGCAGAGGATCTAATTAAAGAAATCACTAAAGAAAAATTTTCAGAGATAAGGAAGGACTCAAGTCTTAAAGTTGTCAGTGCTCATCAAATCCCCAGCAAAGTCAATGAGAGAAAACTCGCTCTTAGACACATCTTGCTGACATTCCAGTGAGAGACAGAAAATTCTGAAAGATTCCCAAGACAGAGAAGAAACCACGTACTAGGAACAAGACTGCAGCTGACAGCAGAAAGAAGCGGAGCAGGAAGAAGTGTGCACACTGGACACTAGACATCAGTGGACATCAGGCTTCCACCCTCGAATCTGGTATCCAGCCAAACTGATGTTTGATTTTGAGGGAGAAACAAGGACACTTTGATATTGATGAACTCAGAAGATTTGTTTCCCATGTACCCTCTTTGAAAGAATTACTAGAGAAGGTACTTAAGCAATCTAGGCTGGCCGCGATAAGTAACACAATATGCTTTTCCCCATCAACACAATCCAAGAAGTCAACGAGTAAAACATCACATCTCTGCCTAGAAGGATGGCCAGCCAACAGCTCTGCGGATGTGGGGAAGGGAATGTTATTACCTGCATACTGTTTGTTTGTTTGAGACAGTGTCTCACTGTGTAGTTCATGCTGGCCTTGAACTCACTATGGAGTCCACGTTGGCTTTGAACTTGCAGTGATGCTTCTGGCTCAGCTAGAATTACACACATGTGCTACTACACCTGGCACTGCCTCGTACTGTTTAAAAATTTAATGAGAGCTGTCATGCTTTGTATGGGAGATATATATATATTTGACTCAAGAATGAATCCAGGGCTTTTGCACTGAGCTATGTCTCCAGCCCTTTATTTATAATTTTTTTTTTTTTTTGGTACCAGGGATCAAACTCATGACCTCAAACTTGCCAGGCAGTCGCTTATGCCACTGAGCTAAATCCCCAGCCTATTCATAATTTTAAGATAGGTCTCACTAAGTTGTCCAGGCTGGGCTCAAACTTGTGATCCTCCTGTTTAGCTGCCTGAGGAGGGTGTGTCATTGTGTGTTACCATAGAAATCTTTACAATAAAGATTTTTTTCATTGGAAAAAAATCTAAATGAATCAAAGAACTAAATGTCAAAACAGAAACATTTAATCTATTAAACAATAAAACTCTTAAAGTCACAGGTGTAGGCAAGGACTTTCTGAACAGAACTCTAGGTGCACAGGAAATAGTACCAAGCATCAACAAGTGAGATAATACAGAAGTAAAAAGCTTCTGAACAGCAAAAGAAATAATCAACAAAGTGAGAAGACAATCCACATAATGGGAAAAAATTTTGACCACTATTCTTCAAGGAATAATATATATCTAGAATATATAAAGAAAAACAGGTCCCTAGAATAAAAGACTCAGTCACAAAATGGGCAACCGTCTCATTTGTCTGAGCACCCGCAGCCTGCTTTTGAGTGTGTCCTATTTCTACATCTAATAAATCTCTTGTCTTTTTGAAAAAAAAAGGACAAGTGAAATGAACAGACACTTCATAGAAGCATAAATAGCCAATAAACACATGAAGAAATGTTCAACATCACTGGCTGCTAGAGAAATGCAAATGAAAACAACACCAAGATTCCATCTTACTGATGAATAGTCATTATCAAGAAATCAAATAATAGCAAATGCTGGTGAGGCTGCAGGGAACAAGGAACTTTTCCACATTGTGGGTGGTGATGTAAACTAGGAGAGCCACTGTGGAAATCAGTATAGGAATTCCTCAAAAAAATAAAACTAGAAATTTCATTTGAGTTATTCAGTTACTCTCCTTTGAGATCTTCCTGAAAGAGTTAAAGACATCATATCTCAGTAATACATGTACACCCATGTTTATAGCAGAGCAATTCATGATAGCTAAATCTTGGAAACAGCCTATATAGCTATAAACAGATGAATGGATAAACAAAATATCCATTTATACAATGAAGTTCTACTTTGGAATCAACAAAGATAAACTTTAGTCATATGCAGGAAAATAGATGCACTGTGAGGCCTAATGTTAAATGAAATAAATCAAACATACATGCTTAAATACTGAACAGCTTAGCTTATATGAGAAACCAAAAATATAAAAAAGAACAAAATATAAAAGTGGGGGATAGATCTTTCTCAAATGGGAAGGGGATCAAGAGATAGAGGAAAAGGGAAGAGAGAGAAGGGGGAAGAATAAAAGGAATTAAGATGTGTTATGTACTGTAGCAGACCACATGGGCAACGCTCCTTGAATGCAGAACAATTGCTGCAACATTAGTTAAATCATGTCTTATTTTTATATACTGATATATACAGAGCTGGCTATGGTATTTATTCTTCTGTTTACTTGGCTCTAAGAAATGTAAATAGGGCCAGCTAAAGTACTGATATGTGATCTTTAAAATCAATCTGACAGACTCCCGTTTCCTCACATAGTGTTCTCTGTAAAGATCCAAGCACAGCAGAATGGCAGAGCCAGTCAGCTCCAGGAATGTCAGAGTAAGAGGCTATGAGTTCCCAGGGTAGAGAAGTTTATATATTAGTCACTAAAGCAACAGCCTCCTAAAGTCTTTCATGTGCTTGCCCAATCAAGTCATACAGGCTGGTCTTTCTGCTTATCTCCTTGCATACTGCAGAGATGCTTTTTTCCCCACCTGGCTAGCCAGCTTAAGTTACTCACCATCCTCACTGTCACTCATCCTTGAGCCACGCACCTTTTCAGAAGATAATAGATTCTAGGAGAGCCTTAGATCAGGGCCTTTGTCCGCACATCCTCACTTGGATCAGGCTTCGAACCCCTTGGCTGCCCTTAACTTTAAAAATGTTTTGGTGTCTTTCATCTCACCATGGGTTGCATTAGAGGTGGCAGATTGGAATTAACTTGCCAAGATTCCAATAACATCTCAATGGAATTACAAATACAACTCTCAAATTGTGAGAAAGATTAAAAAAAGAGATTACAATACTTAGATTACATACTCAATATTTGGGATTACAATAGTGTACATGCACCAACTCCCCATAAGGAATGTAAACATTATATACTGCAAATTTGTACTAATAAAAAAAAATAAAACTTATAGGTCTGATGAGACTTAGAATAATAGTTAACTATTATTTCAAAAAAACTATGTAGGACACCTAAAGAAAAAAAATTGAAATGAAATGCAACAATTTCTTTATGGTTTGCTTATGAGTTTTCCCTGTGAATAAGTAGGATGGGCCATATTGGGTCAGGGAAATAGGAATGTGGATGCCTAGGAACTTTGTGCCATTATTTCTCTTCAGAGTTCTTTAGCATCTCTGAGCCTCTTCCTTACGATTTTCCTCAGGCAGCCCTTAAGGTCTGAGATGTGCCTTTCAGCTGCTCATAACCCACGGCTAAGAGCATAAACAACTATGGCAGCAGGCAGGGGACAGAGCAGAAGAGTGAAGCAGAGGCTCATGACCTGGACGGTCCACGCTTCTCCTGTCCTGATGATACAAGCCAAGTGGCGTCAGAGACAATGATCTCTCAAATAACTATGGGTATTTAAGTGAAGCCACATTTTTTTTTTCTAAGTGTTGCCTTATTTTAAGAACATTCTGGGCTCATGGAGGCACTTTTCTCTGGGTTGCGTTCCATGGGCAGGCACCCACTTAATCATGGCTGCAGCACTGCTCGAAGGCCGGCTCGGAAGAGTGTCCAGGACTGACTCCCGAGGGCAGTGCGCAGCTCGCTCCCCAGCCACCCTGTGTCCTTGCTTCCCTTCTGCTTCAGGTAGGGCAGTTTCTTGCTCTTGCAATTGCACCCTAAATGACAGCTAAATATAATCCAATTGTCATTTTGTGACATGACGTCCAAAACAGATTTATTTGAAACCACCCACTTTAAAAAAGAAAGGGAGGACTATCATACATAGGTGATTTTTAGAAATGTCCCCCATCTAATCCTATATGTAGCTAGTAGTATCAGCATACAGAAAAGTACCGAGAATTACAGCACAGCTGCGAGAATGCCCACAGATACAGGACTGCAGAGCTAGCCTCCGGGCGGGGCAGGGAGCCCTGGAGGTGGAGGGAAGATTACATCCTGGGACAGCTTCTGCACACCTGGGACTTTAATCCCTCTGTCCAGGCGGCTGGAAACTTAGCAATAACAATGCCCAGGGCCGCCAAAGGCCAAGCAAAAATACTTTTATTTTTGTTCTGAGATGTTCAGTCATGATTTAAGAACATGTATCTGTTAATTATCACAGTAGCAAACAGCAACAAAGTACCATGGCATCCTTTGAGAATTTTGGGGGCTTTCCGGTTATCTTTTTTTTTTTTTTTTTTGTCTTTTTGACATAAGGTCTCGCTATGCAGTTCAGGTTGGCCTCGAACTCACCTTGTACCCCAGGCTGGCCTCAAACTCATAGCAATCTCCCTGCCTCAGCCTCCTGAGTACTGGGATTACAGGCATGCGCCACTAAGCCTGGCTTTTCCAGCTATCTTTTGAGAAGCCATTTATATTTGGAACCAGAAGACCTTTCTGCAGTATCATGTGTTCAGCCGTACTACACAGATGGGATTAACTTACATAACAATTATAAATATTCAAGGTATTACACGAGACTTTAAATTACTTTAAATGTCTTCAATCCAAGAGAACTAACCAAATCAAATAACTATTATGTGGTTCAGATGAATTAAATAATTTATAATGAAGCCTTATTTGTTGGCCCTGTGAAGAGAACAATCTAAACTCAGACTTGGCTAAGATTTGGGGTTCACTAGACATTTGTTCCAAGTCTCAGGATGTAAAGTGATTGCCTGTCTTGCTCTCTACCTGCTCTTGTATCTGGTCAGAAGAGGAGAATAGCAACAAGAAAGAATTAATACAGCAAGTTCAACTACCAATGTCTAACTCGCCCTAAGACAAAGGTAGATATGCAGATGTTAAAAATGATCTAGTATATTGATTTATCTTTCTGAACTTGAACTAAGCTACCAGCCTAGAGGTGGAAAATCACTTACAGTATAAGAAATACTTTCTCTGGATACTTTTTTTTTTTTTTTTTTTTGAGTGGGGACAGTGCTGGAGATTTAACCCAGGGCTCCATGCATGCTAGGAAAACATTCCTACAACTAACTGAGCTACAGCCCCAGCCCAGAAATCTGAACCTGATTTTTTTTTTTTTTTTTTTTTAGTACAGGTAACTGAACCCAGCACTTTGTACTGAGCTTCATCCCCAGCCATGATCCCTGTTTTTAGTTTTTGAGACAGAGTCTTGATAAGTTGCCCAGGTTAGGTTCAAACTTGTGATCCTCTGGTTTCAGCCTCCCAGAGTTCTGGGATTATAGATCTGAGCCACCACACTCACCTTCATCTCGATGTTTGAGAGAGAGATTTCAACCAAAATTCATTTGATATTTAACAAATAGCAATTATAACTATAACTATGACTTTTTTTTTCTAGAACCGAGGTTAGTCATAAAACTGTACATATAA
Source organism: Hydrochoerus hydrochaeris (assembly GCA_004027455.1). NCBI lineage: Eukaryota > Metazoa > Chordata > Mammalia > Rodentia > Hydrochaeridae > Hydrochoerus > Hydrochoerus hydrochaeris. Next base: position 30,941 of record PVLA01010534.1, read on the forward strand.
AAATAGAAAATCAACAGTGTATCTTAATCATATCTGCAAAGATTTTTTTTAGCCATATATGGTAGTATACTCCAAGAATCCCAGGAATTAGGTCATGGACAACCTTGGGAGCCATTATTCCATTTACTACAGTCACTAAAGTCACACATACAAAACAACATATGTCTCAAAACAGAATCCTAAGAGATTAACAATATGTAAACATTTTTGTCATTGTTTGTGTAATATTTATCAAGACAGCTTGCTTAAAAAATTCCTTAAGAATTACTAAGATGAAAACAGCGCAAGATTTGTTTTCTTGCACAGATCCAAATGGATAATTCGTACACCACAGACTAACTGTAAAGAAGACGTTTCCCTCCAATGTATTTCATCATAGCAAAAATCAGCATGTCCCCTCTGTCTTACTTACGAGGCGGGGGGAACAGGCATATCCTGGTTGCCAGGGTCACAGACATGGCTACAGGCCTACAGTCGGGATGTGGTAACAGGCTGCCTGCTAAACAGACTGTGCTTGCTAAGTGTTACCTGTTTGAATAAAGCGTAGTCCTGTCTTGTGGGCAATGTTCACTGACATACAAGGAAGAAGATGAAATAGTGGTTGCCAAGGAAGCGGCTTCAAACAGTGATGGAGTGCTAGGGACCAGGTCTGGCCTGTGTCGGGATCCCAGAGCTGGGGAACGAAAGCAACACACATTTAGGAATCTCAGTATAACATGCTGCTTTAGCATCTATAGTGATTTCAATGAGTCAAAAGTATTCATTTTACACATCGAGCTGCAAATGAAATTATGAATTAACTTGTGCTCTTCTCAACTACAGCAGAAATGTAAAAGAGCCGTTTGCAAACAGGTTACACAGAAAGGAAATTAAATTAATTTGCAAAATGGCTTATGGAAATGACATCATGAATGTTCTTTTATAAATCTAATAAAGTGATTTGCTATTTCAAAGAGATGGCATTAAAAAAGTCCTAGGAGATATAAGGAGATAATTTGATGGAGATTAAAAGGAAGACTGGCAGATGTGTACACAGAGCAGAACTGCTTTGCTCTCCCTACGAAATGCAGAAGCCCAGGTGTCTCAGTTCAGATCTGAAATGACTTTTCAAGGGCTGGGAAATACTTCAACAGATTGACAGTCCATGACTGAGGCCACACATACTGTTGAATGTGACGCAGGCTCTTGAGCTTATGCCTTAACAGCAAGCATGCACTATTAAAAGTGAGAAAAATCCTCTTGAAAAGTGAGAAAAATGCACTATCAAAAGTGTGAAAAGGCCTTTTTTTTTGAAAGAAAAATATTCTAGACTCACAATGGTTCTCAGTGACTGAATCCAGGTCATACATTGTCCAGAAATTGGGTAACTAAGCCTTCCAACCTTGAGGGATGGCTCTTTGAGGCAAGGAACTGTTTCTCCAACCTCCTATTTTTTTTTTCTCCTTTTAAATCAATATGGCAGGTAAAATTCTGAAATAACTCGCAGTATCCCACACTTTTGTCTGATTTCCCTCTGCGTGTGGGTGATTCTGATGAATATAAGGAGACATTACTGCTATGATGATTCTGTGTGACCTGGCAGAAGGGATTCTGCAGATGTAATCTAGGTTAGTTTGAACTGGTAAAAAAAGGAGAGATAATCTAGAGGGCCTGACCTAATCATATGAACACTTTAAATCTGGGTCTAGAGGTCAGAGATAGGCAGTTCCAGAGTACAAATGTTGAAGGGATTGATAGGCAAGGAACTCTGTTTGCAGAAGGCGGAGGTTGCACAGCAAGGAATGCCGGTGAGCCCTGGGGAGTGGGCATGGCTCTCAGTTGTCATAGAACAAACAAAAGGGGATCCCACCTAACACCAGCAAGGAACGAAACCTGCCAATAACACAAAGGACTCAGAAAGGGGGTTCTTCTACAGCACTTTCAGGTAAGAACTCAGTCCAGCTGGGCCCTGATTTCTGCTTTTGAGACCCAGAGTGGACAACCCAGGTGAGATGTAGCCAATCTTCTGAGTCACAGAATTACCAGCTAATAAATGAGTATTGCTTTAAAATGCTAAATCTGTGATAATTTGTTACATGACAGTAGAGGAGGAACACAATCCAGACATAGCAAGAATTTCAAAAAACAAATGGGTAAAAGCTAGAGGGAAATTTGCCCAAAACTTAATACATTCTGAAAAGGGAAGTTCCCAAGAATAGGGCACAAGGAAGAGGCAAAACCCTGTACATGAAAGACTGTGCAGAGAAACTCATTGGGTAATAAGATGTCACAGTCTCAAACAATATGCTCTGCAACCTTCTGAGACCTTTTCAAGTGGAACATCTCATAACTGGAAGCAGTAGTCCCACCAAGTCATGAGAAAAAAAAACACAATATGGGTAGTTTCACGTTTCCAAGTATGTGAATACATGTAGTGTGTTTCTTCATCTTTCCTTTACTGGGCCCTGCTGCTTGAACTTTAGAGGTCATAGTGAGCACGCTATTTGAAAGCTTCATTAATGTAGTTCAGAGCTAAGTTTGTCCCCTGACTCAGGAGTCCTCTCTGTCCTCATGGCTGGGGCACACTGCTGCCCACTCCAGGGGGGGGGAAGAGGTAGGCCAGCTCCTAGCAGCAGTTACACAGCATGCAGATGTGGAGTGAACTTGCAGAAGAAACTGCTCCTAGAAGGTGGGACTGAGAGCTAGACAGAAACATCCATTTGCTCAGCCAGTCCCTTGGTCTGGGCTCCGAGCCACTGCCAACACTGGACACTGTGCAGATGTCTAGGCTATGAGTGACCTCAGCCGCTCACTTTTAAGAAGCTCATCCTCTCTCCAACTTTAGAAAACGAAAAGGCAAAAGTGGATAGAAAAAGTAAAGGGCGTATAAGAGAGACTAAGAGTGGGAAGATAAAGGTGGCAAGTGTTTGATAATGGTGATTATTTGCTAGATGATAAATTTTTTTATATTTAAAAAAAAAGTAAGTTTGTCCCATTTTCTAGACTGTAATTTTATTCTATTTCCTAGACACCAGTAATTTTATGTGTGTGCTCAGAAAACCAGGTTAGTATGATGGGGGAATGCCAAGACAGGATAGCTTAGGCGATGGTGGTAAATATCTCTCCAGAACTGGGGCTCAGTGCACAGAAGACCAAGGGCAATTCATTAACACTTCCACTGCAGTTGTTAACTTTGATACAAGTGGTTTATGGGAGGATGAGAAAGAAAGAAATCCAACATAGATAAATGCTTCAGAAGCGGATGGGAATAACATCCTGTTCTAAGGTTGCAGAAGAAAAAAGAAAAACCCCTAACAAGAGAGCTCGTCTTCTATAGGAAGTTGAAGACATTTTTCAGGAAATGTTGGAATTCTCCAGAGAATATATGACAGAAAAACCTAAAGTGACACTTCTTCTTGGACTGGAATAGATAAACCAAATGAACAATTCATTAATCACAGTAGATAGAGAAGCACATTTAAAGGATTTAGTACTCATTTTTGATGTAAAGTTTTAGCAAATTAGCCATAAAAAGGGAGCTTCCTTGACCTGGTTACGGGCACTAACTACAGGAGACTTCTTTCTGCTTTCTCAATGTGAAAAATCCCCTTTAAAATCAGGACACAGTGAGGCTGTCCAGAGTCAACACTTCTATGCATCAGAAGTACCAGCCAGGAAAAAAAAAAAGAAAAGACAAAACAGCATGAAAAGATGGAGCACGGGGTCTATGTGGTAACAATAACCAGATCACCCAGTTCTTAAAAAAAGATACCGTTTTTTAAAAAACCTGCATGAATCAATCTCCGTATCTATTCAAAGAATAAATCTAACAAAAGAAATGTATAGTATTCAAGTCAAGCAAGAAGAATGCTATGAAACTTCACTTAAATTCATTAAAGAAGATCTAAATAATTGAAGAAACAACTTGTAACATCTATGTGTGTATTTACAGGTGCACAGAATAAGGTTAGGAGTTAAACCAGTATTTAATATAGAATTATAGATTTTTTGGAGTATTTTAGTATTGTCATTGTATCATCAATCATAAACTGTGTTGTTTATATGGCATTTAAAATGTACATGAACTAAAATTTACTTTATGTAGCCTATAACAATTAAATAGATTACCATCTCTTAGTATTTTCTAATTTTTGTACTGTGAATTTACATTAGTTGCATACATAAATCATGGATTTTTCTTTCTTTCTGAAGTTTCTCATTTTTACCTTCTTCATCGAGGCTGCTAAAACTCTGTCCTTCGGTCAGCAAATTGTGCTTCTCATCCTTCCAGTCCTGGCTAACCGAGGACACGATCTCCTGCGAAGTTGCCTTTAAAGCAGTGATGGAATTGCACCATTTCTTAGAAGGAGAGGCTTTCAAAGCTAGACAGAGGGAAAAAAGGAAAATCCTTCTAAAACTGTATGTGTATTTAAAAATTAACATTTTATTTATTATTTAACATCTTATTACTGAGAAGGAAAAAAGCCTTTATATATAGAAAGCATACATGTATACATATGGAGAAGAAATTGTATTTTGGCAGAAATTGTATTTTGGCAAATAAATTGTATTTATTTATCCAAAATGATATGATTGAAAAAATTCTAGAATAAATTAAGAGTTGAAGTTCCCAGAATTTGAAATAAAGTCATATTTGAGGTGACATGTTTTCTAGACAAGGAATGTTTTTCTAGCACTGGGAGATGCTGGGACAATTGGTAAATGCAGATGGTACAGTACGGAGCATTCTCATGACCCCAGTTTTATCAACTGGAGACTAGGAAATTCTAAACATGCCAATGTTTAATCTTAAACTCATGTTGCCCCATTTAACTAAGGTACTTTGGTTGCATTTTTTTTCCTGTGAATTTCCACTGATATTTCCTACTTGGTATCTTTTCTAGGTCATGGTTACATCAGCAGTATAATTCACTCTCTCTTTTTTTTTTTGATCCAAATGACATTCTCCAACTTCATAAATGTATTGGGAACCTGAACCCATGAAAATGTACTTTGACATCCTATGGTGCTTGCTAAGGTTTTGACTTCACACAGGGTGTACAGGAAGCAGCTTAAACTGCAGCCAGACTATCCCTACTTTGATTCAGTCTTCACTATCATAATTCTTCTTGGCTTAATATTGTTAAAGAATTTGCTCGGAGGAAATTGGAAGGGGAGAGGGAAGTTGAGGCTCATTTATGCTTTCCTTAAACTTGTTTCTGGCAGTCTCTTCTCCTTTGGAGGTCAGCATAAATGGATAAACTGACAGCAAATGCATTAGAATAGCTGTGTTTAGCTTTGGGGATCTCAGAGTGTTGATTGCACTGCTTGCCTGGGGTCTTCCCATGGGCAGCTTAGAAGAATTTAATTGAAGAAGGACTTTGGGAATTCATAAATGAGGGAAGAATAAAAGGCATTCTCTCTGTTTACTGAGATGGGAAGGTTTATATGTCTCCTGGGCAGTCTTATAATGATAATAATATTATCATCATTATAAATAGTGTGTGTACAGTGCTTTGAAAGGCTGCATTTCACACTTCACATCTCCAAATATCCACATGTCTGAGGAAGGTTGCCCGTTTTAGAGGCCAAGCTACCAAGACTAGGAAGATTGACTGGCTCCAGGTCACACAGCTAGATAGCATGAATCCCATGCATCAGTCTTGTTTTCTTCAGTTGCCCAATCAGTGTAGTGTGTGTGTAGGATAAAACTAAAATGGGCATGGCAGTTGGTAATCCCAGCTCTCTGGGAGGCTAAGGCATAAGGATTGAAAACTGGAGCCCAGCCCTGTGTGATTTAGCAAGATACTGTCTCAAAATACAGAATATAAACCAGCCGTGGTGGGTCACGCCTGTAATCCCAGCACTCGGGAGGCTGAGGCAGGAGGATCCTTGCGAGTTTGAAATCAGCCTGGGCTATAAAGTGAGCTCAAAACTAGACTGAACTGCATAACAAGACCCTGTCTCAAAAAGACAAAACAAACAAACAAACAAACAAAACAGAATATAAAGGCCCAGGGCTACTAGCTTAGTGTGATGGCCCTGGGTTCAATCCCCAGTGCCGAAAAGAAAGAAACAAAAAGGTAAACTAGATTTTGCTTTTGTTTGAGCGATTTTGAATGTTGAAAACTGATCAATATTTATTTCAATGATAACTTAAGTGGGCTAAATAGGTCATGGTTTCCTTAATTCTCCATTTGATTAACAGTGGCCATCTCAGAGTGCGGTCTGAACAAACATGCACACAATGCCTTGTGCTGTAACATTCTGTCTGTGATCCTTCATTAAGAAAGGGTTTTTAGGGCTGGGGATTTAGCTCAGTGGCATAAGCGCCTGCCTTGCAAGCATGCAGTCATGAATTTGATCCCTGGCACCAACAACAACAACAAAAAAAGCGGTGGGGGGTAGGTTTATACAAGAAAAATAAAAATGAATAAAGTCTGTTAAAAAAAAAAAGAAAGGGTGATGGCTAAAGCTATCTGGATGTGGAGGAATTCTCTAGAGGGATTTATTCTGGAAATTAAGGAAAGGACAGCATCCAGCATACATGTCACGAAATCCTTCACCGAGAACAAAATGCATACTGCGGGCGCAATATATTCCTGTTCTAGGAGCTGAGCATACATCTATGAGTTTAGAGTCCAGAAAAGTAAGTAAAATCTATAAGATATCGAAGTAGAACACGTTGTGTACTAGTTCATGACACATGTTAATAAAAAAAAAACAAAAAAACAAAAAAAAACAAGGCAGTGGATGGGAATCAGTTTTTTTCTACTGTGGCAGGACTACAAGCATTATTATTACCATCCAGGAAAAAGTGACCAAATACGTGCTGTGGTTAAAAGAGGGAAAGATTTTACACATACAATATACTGGGTGAAGACAAACAAGGTTAGAACTACCATACGTTTTCATCAAAATAAATATCACACAGATTAATGAAAAAAATTTAAAAATCTGTAAAAAATTAAATAACACAAGTAAACATTTATCTGATTCCTCAAGGTCAAAGTTCTTCTTAGGCATAAAAATGATTTGGTATTGAAAAAAATTTCATGTATAATAATATTTAAAAAACGAAATACTTAGGAGTAAAGAAAAGAAAATGGCAATTTGTACACTGAAAAGTATAGTTGAAAGAAATTAATGAAGTCCTAAATAAAAAGAAAGATATCTCATATTCATGGAATAAAAGACATAATATTGTAAGGTGGCAATACTAGGGTAGAGGATATAGCTCAGGGGCACAGTGCCTGACTGGCAAGCACAAGGTCCTGAATCTGATTCCTGGTATCAACAAACAAACAACAACCAAAAAAAAAAAAAAAAAGAAAGAAAGAATGAAACAATGAAAAGATGGTGATACTTCCCAGAATGATCTACAGATTTAACAAAAACCAAAATGCTTTCTTTTTTATAGAAATTGACCAGATGGTTATAAAATTTAAATGGAAATACACTGGACTCAGAATCCAAAATTGCTTGAACAATCTGAAAGGGGATAGGTAAAAGAATCATACTTCTTGATTACAAAACTGAAATAATCTGGACAGTGTGGTGCTGGCACTAAAGTAGATATACTGACTAATGGAATAGAATAAAGAGCTCAGAAATAAATTCTTGTAACTGTAGTCAACTGATGTCTAACAAGGACACTAGGGTAATTCAATGGGGGAAAGAATAGGCTTTTCAAAAAACAGTGGTAGGACACTGAATACACACCTGCAGAAAAGCGAAGACAAACTACCTCACACCATACACAAAAAATTAAATCAAAATAAATCACAGACCCAAATAGAAGAGGTAAAACTATAAAACTCTTAAAAGAAAACATGGAAATAAGTTTTCATGACCTTGGGTTAGGCAGTGCTTTCCTAAATTACACCAAAATAATCAGTGACAAAAGAAAAAACAGGACTGCATCAAAATTAAGAGTTTTTGTGCTTCACAACATGCTATCAAAGAAGTAAAAAAAAAATCCATAATGGAAGAAAATATTTGTAAGCTGTATATCTAATAACCGACTTGTGCTCAGAATACTTAAAGAATTCTTACAACTCAACCACAGAAAGATAAATGACTCAACTAAAAATAGACAAACTATTTGAAAAAACATTTTTCCAAAGAAAGGTATAAATTTCCAGTAATCACATAACAAGGTGTTCAACATTATCAGGAATTAGAAAACTACACTTCAGACCTGTAGTGAGATACTACAGCACTTCATACCCACTAGGATGGCTAAAACAGAAAAGATAGTAACATATGTTAATGAGGATAGAGAGAAACTGTAACCCTCAGATATTGCTGGTGGGAGTGTAAAATGGTGTAGCTGCTTTGGAAAAGAGTCTAGGCAGCGCCTGTAAATTTACAGAGTTATCTTCTGGCCCAGTAATTCTATTCCTAGGTTGTACACAAGAGAAATAAAAATATGTATCTACCCAAAACCTTGTAGATGAATGTTCATAGCAGTATTAGTTACAATAGCCAACAAACAGAAATAGTCAAAAATCCATCAAAAGACAATAGATAAAATATATTGTCTCCATACAATGGAATATCATTCAGCAATAAAAAGAATAAAGTGATGACACATACTAAGGAATGGATAAATATTGAAAACATTTTGTTAAGGAAGAAAAGTTAACACAAAAGGTCACATATTACATGGTTCATATGAAACATCCAGAATTGGTAACAGCGTTAAGACAGTAAGTAAATGAGTAGTTTCCAGGGACGGGGATGGTGGGGAGCAGTGAGTGACTACTACAGCTATGGGGTTTCTTGTTGGGGTAATAAAAATGCTCTAAAGTTAGATAGTGATGGTGATTGTATATCCCAGTGGCCATATTAAGAACAACAAAATTGTACCCTTTAAAAGGTCTTTTTGTGGTACGTGAATTATATTTTGACAAAACTTACAAAAGATGGACAATGAAATTAAAAAATGAAACAGTTGGGGCCATGTGCAGGCTGCAGGGAGAACAAGAAGCCAGCCATTTCCTGTTTGTCAGTGCCATGTGCAGGCTGCAGGGAGGACAACCAGATGCCAGCTGCTTCCTGTGAGTCAGTGCCATGCACAGGCTGTGGGGAGCACAACTGGATGCCAGACCCTCCCAGTGCATGGGCTGAGAGACAAAAAGAGCCAACCTCACCCCTCTCCATGAGTGACCAGCTGATCTAGAAACACAGGCTGAGATGATAGCTACTAAAGTAAAATACAATTTAGTGCTGGTAGTGTTTAGTGTTTTATTGACTTTGCAGACTTAAAGCTGGTAACCCAATTATCTGTTTAGAGGATAACAATACACAGTATAGTGCTAGGGAGAGAACAAGTCAGCATCTCCCGAGAATCAGCAATGCTGGAACTTGGGAGATCAACCAAGAAAGCAACAAGCTAACCTTTCTGGTAAGTGGCACAAGCTGTGGGCGCACCAAGGAGAGAGTAAGTCAGTGTTTCCCTTGAACCTACCGGTGTACCAGCTGAGAATCAAACTCCTGTCCCGTGCCCCCTCCCACGCCTCCGTTAGCAACTGGATGGTTTCGAGGTCAGCCGGAGTTGATAGCAACTAAGGTACACAAAGCAACTAAATGCTTGCATTGTTTGGTTGATTATGCTGACCTGAAGCCAGAGGACTGAGCATCTCTTGGGAGGATGACTGCATGCCATATAGCAAATAGGGGGGATTTCCTTCTATCTTGTCTGTAAAGGCTAATATTGTTTTAACTGTTTTGTGTTGTTCATAATTGTTTTGCTCAATTCAATATTCTGTGTTGACTGGTTTTATAGTGTTTTGTTTTGGGTTTGATTTTGCTATACTGATGGAATGGACAACTATTGTGAAGATAACAAGATACACTATGGTACCTATTATTGTTGTCCTGCTCTTAAGTTCTGTACCAATTTCACTGCATTGTCTTGATTGGCTCTGTTCTGTCTTGTTTTGTTGTATTTTATTATCTTAAAAAAAAAAAACAACCCACAATCCACAGTATAGCATCCATGGGGGATTTTCTGAAGGTGGTAGTCATTGTTAATTTCCTATTATCTTGTTTCAAAGTCCTGTAACATTTTCATTGTTTTGTTTGGTTTAATTCTATTTTGTTTTGTACTGTTGGATTTTATTATATCTGGTGGCATGGGCAGCTATTTCAAAGATAACGAGATATATTATGGTAGTCATTTTGGATTTACTATTATCTTGTTTTGAAGTCCCATATTGTATTCATTGTTTTGTTTGATTTTCCTATGTCTGATGGTATGGGCAGCTATTTTAAAGACAATAAGAGGCATTATGGTAGTCATTGTTGATTTACTATTATTTTGTTTTGAAACCCTGTATCACACTGTTTCATTTTGATTGGCTTTATTCTGTTTTATTTTGCTTGACTTTATTCTCTTTAAAATAAAAAGTTTTAAAAATGAAAAAAATTCATTAAATTTACTGCTTAACAAGTGAGACTTATTATCTTAAAAACATGATAAGCCATACAAACTGGAAAAATGTGTAACATATGCTATGTTTTTTGGAACTGAAGAGGTCAATGATTATACCTTTAATTTATAAGCTATAAAGAAAAAGAAAGACCTCCCAAAGTCCTTGGAGGAGTCTCTGAAAGGCTGGGGCAGTAAAGAGCCACATCCTCTGTAAACTTACTGCTTTCCTGCAAGGAAGTTTATGTTTGCTATGCTGGCATAAGGTTAAAGGAGGTGGAAAATTTTGAAAATCTGAACCACAGCTGGTATTTACACAGGTATGCACACAGGTCTGCAATCTAAATAAATGTAACTTTATGGTTCATCTTAGGCACCCCCCCCCAAACTAACCAAACAAAAAAATGAAACAAAAAGTTGGAACAAACCATAGGCAGAGAATTTAATTTATAGTGATCTTGACAGTAATTTTAATGTGCCATTGAGATAGTCAAATGTGAAAAACGTTTTTCTCAGGATAGTGAGATAAAGGGGGGCTGCAGCTTTAATATGTAGAGTTCATATAACTCATTTGGAAAAATAAACAACGGATATAAACGATCAAATGTTATGAAGGTCAATTCTCAAAGGAATTATAAATGGCTGTTAAATATGAGTAATGGTTGAACCCTACCAGTACTCAAGAAAAGCAGAACAAAATGATCAGATAATGTTTTTTACTTATCAGAGTAGCATAATGTAAAAAGCATGTGCTGGCTGAAGGCTGGTAGAAGACAGAACTGCAGGAGTCTTCAGTGGTACAGTCTCTTCTAGCAGTTGTATGTGGTTTAGTGCCCTATCATTGCTTCTTAGAATCCATCCCAAGTAAATAACCCCTAAGTTAGACGTAGCATTTATCTGAAATTATGCTCATAAAAATATTAGTTTGAAAAGGAGTGACTACAGAACTGCCAGATCCTGAAGCATGGTAAAATAGATTATGATACACCTACATAATTTGAATGTGGTATTACAATTTTAAATGATGTTTTTGAAGGATATTCAAGGATATGGGAAACTATGCATGGTATGCTATGTGAAAAACACAGGACATATAGCTAAAATTATAGATCATTATGTTACTGGTTTTTCTTTTCAGTGCTGAGGACTGAATCTGGAGCCCCACTCTTGTCACTGAGCTATGCCTGGCTAGTCATCATTTTTTTTTTTTTTGGTACCAGGTATCGAACTCACAATTGTGCGCTCGCAAGGCCGGTGCTTATACCACTGAGCCAAGTCCCTAGCCCCTAGTCATCATTTTTATATGAATTCATAAAGCACAGAAATAAAGGTTGGTCGGGTGCTCATAAAAATATCAGTACCAGATATCTCAAGGTTGTGGGATATTGAGTAATTGTCAGTTTTATTTGTCTCTTTCAAACTTCAATAAATATTTTAAGAAAAATTGTTCTATCTAAATATAAAACATGAACGTTCTACTTTTTCAGTTTTTTGTGGATGGCAATATTATGTTTTGGGTTATAAAACTGGAGCACAGAATAGACAATGAGAACATAAAAATACATGTACAATGGTTACTTTATCTTTTTCATATGGTTTAAAAACTTATTATATAATACCACATATTCACTGCAGAAAATTTAATATATATCAATATAAGGAAAAATAAAATCCCACATAATCCTTTGATTTGAAATACATATTATTAGCTTTGGGCTTACTTTGTTCTTTTTTTAATTACTGAAGGTTTGAAGTTAGGATGTTGATTTAATATTTTTCTTCTTAAACAAAGGATTTTTTATCTATAAATTTCTTTTTGAGCACTGCCTTTGAAGGATTCCATAAATTTTTAGTGTGAGCATTTTCATTTTGCCTCTGAGTTTTTCTATATCCCCTGTGATTTCTTTAACCCATCTGTTGTTTAATTTTCATGAATTTTTGAGTCTCCCGGTTTTCATTTTTTGTTGATTCATTCCACTGTGATAAAAAAGATACTTCACATGACTTTAATATTTTTAGTTCACTGAGACTTAGTTTCTGGGCTCCATGGTCAGTCTATCCTGGAGAATGTTCCGCAGAGATAACACTGTTCATAGTTTCCTAAGCCTCACTAGAATTCTGCTGTGCTGTTAGGGTACACAGACTGATAACTATTAACATGTCAATAAATCTATATTCAGGTGACTAACTGTACCTCTAATACATTTCCATTGGTTGCATACTGTTCCATTATTTGACTATACCATAATATATTTAACCAATATATTACATGGCTGGACATATGCACATATCAGTCTTTTTCACCAAAGACCAGGGCTAATGATTATTACATCAATAAATATCTGATTGGAGTACATAACTATAATTACTAAGTGATTATTAATGTAGGGGGAAAAAGTTTCAACTCTTCCAATAAAAATCTTACACAGATAGTAAAGTCGGCAATTAAAAACCATAAGAAATTTTCTCATTAATCTTACCTTGAATTTTCTTGAAAACTCTGGAATTCATAAACTTGAGAAATCTGTCTGCATAAAAACTTGGTCTATGAACTGAAACAGTGTCCTGAAAAGACAAATCAAGGATCACAGGATTATCTCTTGAGAGTTCAACTCAAGTCAGAAGCAAGATCTCTGTAACTGCTTCTCTGCTGGCCACTGTTCTGAGTCAAAGTAGCCACAAGCTAGGAAGAGTAAGATTCTGTGTCATGTGGGGACCAGGAGCCTTGTCGGGGGAGAAGGGTACAAACTCAATCCAGACATTCTACATGCTCAAGATGAAATGAGCTCTAGGGGCAGAGCAGAGATGGCCAAAGGACTCTGCTATAGACATCAGAGGGCTGAATTTTAACAAAACACTGGATCCCAGGAGGGGCTTTGAAATTCTTTTGTTTTTACAGGTAGCCAGTGCTTCCAGTGTCATTTGGAAAAGAGGGTAGTATTCTTAGCCATAGATAAAAATCAGGGACATAAATAAATAGAACCACTTTAATATAAGAGTGACACGTCAACTGAAAAAGTGTTGTAGCTTCATCTCCAAGTGACAAGTTAAACAGAGAGTAGGAGGATTCCTGGGAGATGAGGTTACCTGAAGTAACACTGAGTTACCTACTGATTAAACAGAAGCAAAGCGTGAACACTTCTCTCATGCTTTGCAGGACTCTAAAACTGAAGTGTCATTTTACTACAAATCTAAGAAAGGGAATAAGTGAATGAATGGATTGTCTCTGTTCATTTCATAACCAATTATTGGCTATCCAAGTTGTACATTTCCAGAAATAGTAAATTTGCTTCTATGCGTAACACTCCATTTTGAGTTCAGATTATGGATTCCAATATGGAAATTTCTAAAAATTTAAGTTTAGATGCTCCAGAGTAACAACAGTGAGAAGGAGTGGGGACCCCCACAAGCAGGACCAAAAATTAGGAGACCTGGCTCTAGAGTGAGTTCTAACTTTAAAAGGCTGTGAGATCCCAGGAGTAGCTAGAGACTCAGGGTCTTGGCATCTGTATCTGTGAAGCAGGGTGTTACAGAAGGCAGAATCGGCACGTAAGGAAGGACACAGCATGCATGGGCTCTCTTTGGCATGTTCTACTGGTCCTCTAGTCTCTAGGCGAGGTTGTGATGTGGCAGAACATTTACCTCCCCATATAATATGTCTTGGTGTAATACACACTCTTCACAGGAGGCTGGCAGTTTCTGCCTCAAGTGGACACCTTCGCACAACAGGGGCAGTACTTTAGAACTCTCAGTAGGATGCAAGGGGCATCTGCAGATGGCTGAGGCCTAGGCTTTGGCTTTAAAGGATTCCATTCTTACTCTCTTTAGTATGAAGAAGCACTAAGCAATGGTCGCATTAATAAACAAACAAAAATAAAACTTGATTATTGCTTGTGATGTCACAAATACATCTAGTACAGATATTTTCTTAAAAATGAACAAATAAAAAAGAGAAGGTGTGTTTAAAATAGACAAAGATAGGGCCTCATGGAAGGATCTGGCCAACCCAGGACTAGGCCACTGAGATCAGAAATCTCACCGGGTAACTGGAGATGGAAGTGGGCTCAGCAAAGAGCAGGGGAATGGTGGAGGAGCAGGTGTGTTTGCTCCTCTCCCTTCCATGTTCAAGGTGCTAGGCTGTCCCCACCTTCTCGGCGGAAGTAAAACTACAATTAACCTACCATCTTGAAATTCCCATAGGGCACGTCTTTGTCTCAGTAAGCTTGTGGTTCCTTCTTAGAATCAAATTTGTGAGCCTGTTGTTTAAAAGTGCATTCTGACAGAGGTCAGCCCCTAGCTCATGGACAAACTACAGGACTTTAGAGCTGCAAGATTATTAACAATCTTCCACAAAACTGAAAAATATATGTTCTTTGCCAGGAAAGGAGAAGAACAACATCTATAATTTATCCTCTGTCAAAGGAAAGCGTCTGCTAAGATCTTAAAAGAAAACAGAAAATGTGGGATCAAACTCATGACCATTATATTCATGCAGTCATTAACTGAGGGAAGCGTAGGCCAATAAATGTTTTGTTGGCAGCAGGAGGTTCAAATCTAACATCTAGAAATATGTGTGTGTGGGAGAGAGAGAACTTCCCTTTGATATTTGATCTTTTCCCCCTAAGTTAATGTATGACATAACTCTATGACATCTTCAGCACATATAAATGTACAAGTCTATAAACATGTACATTCACACCCACAAACATTTTCACTGTGTATGTTCCTATTGTCAGGCATCATGATGCTTGCTAACATGCATCATTGCATTTTACCCTCACATCAGGCAGGCTGTGTGGCTGTCCCCATGGTACTGATGAGAAACCAGCTTAGGAGAGGCCACATCACATGTATGTGTGTGCCCAGGTCACTTGGATAGTCAAGGTTCAGGCAAAGTTCAAATCCAGGGTTTCTATCATCAAAGTCAAGTTTCAAACTGCTCAGTAGCTTGGTCTTCTGATAATTACAACAGTTTCAATCTTCCCAGTGTCTTTGAGAAGAGTCCTCTTCTTTCTCCCCATTATCTCATAATTTCACACAGAGACAACCACCCCTTCGCTGTGCTGGCTGATAGTCTAAGATTCTGGGTTATAAAGACCTTTCCTCCTTTCTAACAGTTCAGTGACACAAATGCACTCAGAAGTCTCTGAGAAATCAGAAGAAATGCAGTTTAACAAGAAACAGAAGTCACTTACCCCATCATACACAAGAGCTTTCCAGGAATGCTCTAACTTCTTCATTAACCTGAATGTAAATGGAAAAATAAGAATGCAAAATCACTCAAATTTGGTGAATTTTCCAAAACTTGGACTGCTTTTGAAATAATAAAAAGTCACTTTTCAAAATTTCTCACCTATATGATTGTAGAATGTCAATAATGCCCATAAATAAAAGCAATTTTTCTCCCTTATGGCTTTTAGCTGGAATGCCTCCCATTCTGTTGATAGAACATAAAAAACCATAATATTATAAAGGTATAAACAGTTAAAAATAATTTTAGATAGAGATTGAAAATAAATATCCCAAAGAATTCTAAGCAATGTCCTATTCACTGTTTTTTTTTTTTTTTTCTTAATTTTTGCATTCGTCTTCCTGGGACTCTAGAACGACGTGCTTCCCTACGGAGAATAACATAAAGCTGTCAGTTCAGAAGAGTGGATGGGAAAAATTTAATCTTAAAATTATTTCCATTTCTAAACTATCAATGAAAAGTTTTAAAGCACTATAAAATATTGCTTTAAAAATGTGATACTTTTTTATGACAGAATAAGATGTTTACTGTAATTTTTTTTATTTTAAAGAAAAAAACCCCAGAAAAATCAAGAGGCAAACAATTAAAAAACAACAACAAAAGTAAAATGATGATAACAACAAAAACAAAAACAATGGCAATACAAGATTTAAAACAAGATGATAGGAATTTAACAATGGTTGTTGTATTGCACATTCTTATCCTCAAAGTACCTGCTCAGGCTACCAGATACAGGCACACAAGGCTGATCAAACAATAAAGTCTCCTCTTGAGCAGTTTCTTTCCCTTTTATTATATCAATTGTAGCTTTGGGTCTTATTTACTCTTTCAGGTTTTTATACTAGCGAGACAATTTGGTGTTTACACATGCAAGTGTGTTTTATTTCACTTGTGAATATGGTTTCTATTGTTTATTGTAATATTTTCATGAAATAAAATAAAAGCACAATGAAGAAAATATATATAAATTTGATTTCCACAATGGTACCAATTAACGTTTGGTTCCTTTTTTTAGTATGTAAGTATGTTAATTTACAAAGGTGATTAGATATACATTTATTCAAATCCAAACTTTATCCATCCCTTCTTTGTAGATGTTCTGAATACGTAGTAAATGGAGGTAAGAATATTTTCAGCCATTGTGAAAAATTGGAGCCTTCTGAGAAAAGAAACCGTGGGGGTGAAAGGCTGACAGTACTCAGGAAACTGCCCCCATCTAGTTATCCACGAATGTGTGAAGGCTGGCTGGCTTAATGTGGCACCAAGTAGGACTCTTCCCAGGTGCCTCTGTAAGAGGGATGTGATGGCAGGTAGTTACCCAGTGCCTTGGGTAATCAGGGACGTTCCTAATCAGGATGGGTGTGTGGCTATGCTTACGTGTTTGCATTCTCTGCAATGATCCCATCTCCAGACTTCCCTGGACCCTGGATGGATTCCATGGCTGTGGAGTAGAGGACCTTCTGTACCCCAGGCCGCTTTGCATCAGGCACGTTTTGTGACGATTCCTCTTCTTTGTCTTTGAGTGAATGGTCTAAAATGTGGATTCCTAGCAAAAGGCTGTAGTCCATGATCTTGAAGCTTTCCAGCACCTGAGGAAGAAAGAGAACCAGGAGGCCATTTAATCCAAATGGCCTGTGAGTCCCATGTGCACAGAACCAGAATACTGTAGCTATGCAGACATATTTCTCCCGTGTACCCACTGTGGGGTGACAGACAGAGAGGAAAATCCAAATGAAAACACTTGATATTATTAGTAGTATTAGGTGATAGGCAGGAAGGACAGTCACAGCAACTGCAAGATGAGATTTTTATGCAAATCTAAAGCAAGTATATCTTTTCTTAACATTCTATGAATCTAGCATTTTTAATGAACCCCCCCTCAGGTGCCAGGTATAAAGTACCTCACTTGAATTCATTCCTTACAATGGTCCTATGAACTAGGGATTATTATTGTCTGTATTTCATAGATGAAAAAAATGAAGACAAAGGGATATAATCTGCTAAATAACACAGTCAGCATGTAAGTAATAGAGCCCCAAGGGGTCAGTTTGGGCAGCTACATTCTTAAAACGCACCAAAGTGGGGAAACTAACAAGCAATAGTCTGCAAACTTGTACCCTCCTCAGCATGAAGATCCAGTTGCAGTGTATTTTTGCCTGGAATCTATTTTAAAAAGTCTAATTTTGCTGAGTTTAGTGATCTCTTTTTCAAAGCCTATCTTTCAAAGTTTAAAGTTTAAAGTAACAAGTCCTTTAAGAACAGATAATCTCAACGAAGAATAGGAGTTAACACTTAATTACCCACTCAGCAGCCAGTGTGGAGGGAGAGGAATTCAAAACATTTGGAGGTAACCAGACAAAAGAGAGAAATGCCCCAAATAAAAAATGACAGGAGACAAGGAGTAAATAAAAATTTGTCAAAATGGCTTTAGAGAGTTTGACCCTTGTTGGATGGAGAAAGAATGTTCAGGAACAGTGCCTAAAAACTGGGGATTTTCCTCTATGAAAAATTATTTTTCTACTAGTTTGTATATGATTTTCCCCTAGAATCAGTTTTGCAATACTTGGTATTTGTCACACGAAGCTCAGGCAATCAGAGTGACCCAGAAAGTCACACAATCCTGGTTGGCAGAACAGCCATTATGATAATAATTCAACACATGTCACTCCTCACAGTGGTTGAGAAACGAGAGGTGCTAACTGGAAGGTAACTCCTCCAGAGTTATGCTTCTGAAAACAAAAACTGCCTAAAAAGCAACAAAAATATAACGGCATTTCTAGCCTGCTTGTCAGTGTCACGTGGCAAATCCTGATTTCTTTAAAAGCTCTGGGTTTGTGAGTATCCAGTAGCATTGCTTGCATTTCAACAGGAAAAGCCTGGCCTTTGGCGCTGCAATTCTGGTCAGTGGTTCTAAAACGACAACCTTATAACCTATGCAGGGAAATGTCCCACTTTCAACTGGCAAAATATACAGCTTATGCTTTACATAACCCCCACAGTACCCATTTACAAATACTTCCTCTGAAGCAGTGAACTGGCTTCAAAGGCAAGTTTTAATCAGACTTTGTGACAGTACTACTGATCTTCCTAACAGCACCCAGAATCATTTACTAGAGCTAGGACTGAGCCAAGCTGGAAGGCATTCCTGAGGCCATCCTATTGTATTCATCAATTAATTGTTTTTTTTCCTAAAACAATTTTTATTATATTTTCTCAATTAGTTTTTAACCTAAACTGTTTGGTTTGTATCTGTAGTTTCTTTCGTTGTCCACAAACACTAAAGAGACCCATGCATTCCACATGAGACAGGAAGTCAGGCAGTGGTCTATCTTAATTAGCGGATAAAATAAGAAACTATCCTGATGTTAAGTAGTCAAACATTTTAGGGGGTTTAGTTTCCTTACAAAGAATAAAATTTATAGAGAGAACAGTAGTAACCAGATCCTTGGGAAGATGGGGGGGTGGGTAGAGAGGGTATGGTTACTATGTACATTTGCATAGGAGTAATAATGTTTGAAAGAAAGCACAGCAAAATAACTATTAAGACATTTATTAATTATGTATTTCAAAGTAGAGGAAAGGATTTTGAATGTTCCTAACACAAAGGATTTTGAATGTTCCTAACACAAGGATTTTGAATGCCTGAAATGAGATATCCCAATCATCCTGCTATAATAATTATAAACTAGACACATGCATCAAAGTAAAATACTGTACCCTGTAAATATGTGCAATTACTATGTGCCAATTAAAAATTAACAATATATTAAAAAAGAAACCTTTGGGCCGGGGGATATAACTCGTTAGTAGTGCATTCACCTAGCATGTACAAGACCCAAAGTTTCATGCCCAGCAGTACTACAAAAACAAAAACAAAAAACAAAACAAAACCCTTAAATTGGTTCGCCAGTATCCAGGAAAGTGCCAAGATATCCTCAGGAGGTCAAGGCTCCTACTTTCTAAGTGCAAGTAATAAAAAACAAATTGTATCACTGCTATGTGAAAAGCTGACCTCTAGAACCAGCACCATGTGTGGGTCCCCACCGGACTGGAACAGCCAGACCCCAGATTCTCCCCATGAGTCAGTGCTATTTACAGACCAGGAGTAGAGAGAACAAGGGCACACCAAGGCCCAGTCTGGGAACCAGCACCATGCATCAGCCCCACCAGACTGGAACAGCCTGACTCCAACCCCTTCTAGCATGCAGGCTGGCAAACAAGAAGTACCAATTCCCCCTGCCCTGCTCCCCACCATAAGTGACCAGCTTATCTGGAGAAACACAGGCTGTGATGATAGCTATCGAGGTGAAGTGCAATTGGATGCCTGTGGTGCTTTGGTGTTTCACTAACATTGCAGGTTTAGGGCAGTGGTCTCATCATGGGTTCAGAGATAGCGGTACACAGTGTAGCATCTGGGAAGATCTCCTTCTGAGGGCTGCAGCCATTATTGATTCCCTATGGTCTTGTTTTGGAGGTCCTATATTGTTTCCATTGTTTTGTTGGGTTGGGTTTTATTTCTTTGATTATGTTAAATCCAATGGCAGGAGCAGCTATTTCAAAGATAGCAAGATGTAGTAAGGTAGCAATTTTGGATTTATTATTGACTTGTGTCGAAGTCCTTTATTGTACTCATTGTTTTTTTTTTATTGGTTCTATTCTATTCTGTTCTGTTGAGTTTTACTATGTCTGAAGTTATCTGTAGCTATTTTGAAGACATCAAGAGGCATTATGGTAACTATTGCTGATCTTGTAATATTTTGAAGTCCTGTATCTCTTACACTGGTTTGTTTTGATTGGTTTTATTCTGTTTTATCCTCTTTAAAATAAAAAAATAAGAAAAGTTGACCTCTATAGTTAAGTATTTTGGTCAGGCAAAATCACCACTCACAAAAAAGTTAAGAAACAAAAAGATTTAGAAAACTTTGTAATGAAAAATTCTATGAATAGATTTTAATCACGTATTTTTAAACACCTGCATCAACTAGGGACAACGTATTTCCCTTATTCACATCTTCACAGTTTGACTGAAGGAATTGATAAGTCTACATGTTGGATTTCATACTCTATTGTTCCTTCCTTTTCCTTTCATGAAGTTTCTCAGTTCCATAGGTTTTATTTCACCCCCACTTGATGAACTGACTTCAATTTCCTTTTGGATTTATTCCTGACCCCTTGTTTGATCAGTCCCTTCCACTCCCTCAGGCCTTCAGACTCTTGCTCTTGCTTGGTGCCAAGACTGAGATTAACACTGGAAGTCCAACCAACAACTCTATTATTTAATACCACCCTAAACGCCTCCCAGGCTACTCAGACTTGAATTCCTTAATTTTCCCTAAATGTGCTTTAAAAATGTAAGTTGCAGTGTCTGCTCGTGTGGTTTCTTCCTGAAAATTCCTACTATTTTTTCAATTCCTACTACTTTTTAAAGTCTAACTCAACTGTCATCTCCATAAAATTATAACAATGACTTCATAAACTATTAGGGCTATTTTTCCTCTCTGGAAACCCGTACACATTATGGGGCCCCTCTGCGGGATAAAACTAAACCTCAGGTTATATTTACATTTTTTCCAATAACCACAGGAGACTGGCTCATCAAAGGCTTGTTTTACTTTGTGCTTCCTACTGTGAGCTCTGAACATAGTCGGACTGCGTACTTGTTATATGGGTTTCCACATGTATAAGCAAGTAAAATCCAAAATATTTAGCAGCACAGAATGTCTTCAATATAAAGCATGATTACAATGCCTTAGAAAAGTTTCAGCACTGAAAACATTAACTTTGAGTATGTGCCATGTTATCAGAAAAACAAAGATAAAAGTCCATACTGTTTTCAAACCTACTGACATTATAGGTATTTTATACACACTGGGTCCAGAACAAAAATCAAGCTAGTATTTACAGACTCTTTCAATTGGCTGGTAGCCAGACAAACAAATGGCAGACAAAAAGGCAAGTGGTTTTCCTATAATCTAGTCCATGCTTTGAGGCCAGCAAGATGGACACACATCTCGTTGGGAAACCTTCAGTAAGACAGCGTGTCACAGAGAGGGTCAACTACTCTTTCACCTAAGAATGCTTGGTGGTGGCCTTAAGCTTCTCAGAGCTTCTTTAGTTTTACTGTTCTTTGTTCTTCTGCCTTTCCAAACCATCAAAAACTCAAAAGTTAAGTTAGCATAAGGCTGAGAAAGGACAATTATTAGATGGATCCAAAATATCTTTGAAAACAACTATATCTAAAAATTGGTACCAGAAGATATTAAACACAGGGCAACCCAATCTCTCTGTAAATTCTCCTTATACAAAATAGAGGATGATGCTGATTTTAGCAAAAAAAAAAAAAAAAAGAGAGAGATGCTTTATTAATTGGGCATTAAGCAAGTATGGTTTCTAATAATTCTCCATGTCATGAGGGTTCTTACAAAACTAATCTGATTGATATGTATTTTATTGTGTGCCTACTATGTGTCGGGCACTCTCACTTAACACAACTTTGAGCACTCTGCTAGAACATGATAAAATTAGAAGATCTCCAGTTCATAACGGGCAATGAATTAACAGACCTAGTCAGTGGTTAGCAACAGCCTGCACACCACGGAAAGAAGGGCATTCTGATATTATGGTGCCTTCTGATTGGAGAAGACATAGTACGTAAAGACAAACCCAAGTTTCACCAAATCTCTGGTGTAAAGCCAGTTACTGTACAGGAATACAGGCAAGAGAAGAGGATGTGAAAGGAAACCATGGGGTGTAATGAACAAAAGGTGGTTTCTGAGAGGCATCACCTACCTAGTCTTTTCAACAAATATGTTCAAAATGAAAAAGTAAAGGTGGCAGGACTTCAGTAGACTCTTTGAATCCTGATATAAATAATTTTTTCTGAAACAATTATACTGAATTCCGTTTCATTAAATTAGTTAGAATTACTAATATTTCAAATGTATGTTAATGGTATCTTAGTTTTTCAATGGTTTTTTGGCATTGTGAGAGTCTTACTCAAATATAACTGAATAAAATGGTGTGATGTCTGGGATGCACTTCAAATTAGAGGGAGGGGGAGAGAGTAAAGTAAAACATGATGGGTTTTGAGGCAAAAATTGCTGAAGTTGGGTACAAGGCATATAGGTATTGACTACAATATTCCATTTACCTTTTTGTATGTTTGAACTTTTCAAAAATAGTTTCATATACTGCTTTGCTTAAATGAAATGCAGTTCTATGCTAGTTTAGAGTTAACTTACCACTATTTCTACGGCTGAAGGGCAAGCCATAGCACAGCTGAAAACAAAAGTCAGTAATTTGGGATTACAAAGCAGAAAACTGTCTCCACTACTGGTATACTCATCTTCACAGTTTGTTCTTTGATGGGGGATCTAAAGTGCAAACAACATGGGAGGCTGAGGGAAGGGAAGAGCTATGAAAGGTTCCAGGCAGCTCTTTCAGGTAGTCTGTACATAATCTAGTTCAGTGATGGCGAACCCGTTAGGGCTTTTAGGGATCACAAGCAGCCCCCCATGGCACAGCATCGTAAGTTCACCACTGCTGTTCTACTTCCTCAATAATGAATTGATGATTGACACAAAAAATATCTATGTTAACCCAGTAATGTAAGCAAAAGAGTATCCTGGACATTTTATACAAACAGACATTTCTGGAAACACTGATTTAGGGAAAACTATGTCTTCTCCAATCAGAAGGCGCCATAATATCAGAATGCCCTTCTTTCCGTGGTGTGCAGGCTGTTGCTAACCACTGACCAAGTTTCTGCTATTCTTCATTAAGAAGGTCCCTCAGAGTGTAGCACCAGAATTACTAGTATCTGCAATTCCAGTTAGAGCTGAATGCTGTCTTTTTAATTTAATTTCCTCAATAAAGCTCAGAGTGTTCTTTGCTAACATAATAAACAGAAAATACAGGCTGTGTGACAAGACATATAATTTTGGCTGGTAAAGCAGAATAAAATAAATACTAAATTCTTGGTCTTGTTATGGTAACAACGTGTTTTACACGGTGTCTAATGTAAGGATTTATAACTCTGGATTGCGGTGCATTAACCTGTATCAAGGGTGGTTTTGCCCACTTAAAAAAACCTGAACCAACAGAAGTACACTTACACACACTAGAAGTAGTCATTCATCATTTAGAAAGATTATATAAATTCACGAATATATATATTATCGTTAGGGCTGTTTTAAAAATTGAGAAGAGAAGGAGTTACACTTGATCAAAATACTAAATTTGAAATTTTCTCTGAAGGAAGAGCACTGGTGAGATGAAAGGGACACTCATTTGTGGCGGGGGCGGGACACACACAGGAACAGCGCTGACACTATCAACAGGGCTAAGGAGTCACACAGCTGGGCAAAACCTCCCTGCAGCCAGTGTGGTGCAGTATTTTAGAAAGGAGGAGATTGCATGTAGCCAAAAAAGTCCCTTGCTTTTGACAAGGTAGTCACCCAGGCCCCATTCCAGCAGCACCTGGGTATTCTGTACACGCACAGCAGATGCTGAATGAATAAGAGGATGACCTGTAACAGTGACGGCGAAACTTTTAGAGACCGAGGGCCCAAACCAGATCCCAAACCCACTTATTCATCGTGAAGTGTCAATGCTGCAATTAAACCTGAATAATTCTTATCCAGTGCCTGGCTCTGGGGTGACTTGGCTCGGGTGTGCACGGGGAGGGCTCTGCCTTTTCACAGACATGGTCAGAGCCAGAGCTGCTCCCCTCAGCCCCTGTGGCCACCTCCCTTCCGGCCCAGCTCTCCTCTTCGCTTTCCCATGTTACCTACAGGGAGGAGGACACGGTCAGTGAGGACACTTCCTTCCTTTATCTCCCTCCCCTGAGTCCTCCCACGACTTCATCTCTGTGGTACAAAATCAAAGGCAGGTAGGTTCTCTTCAAACAGAAGCCTGAAACGCTAATATACTAGACACAGCAGTGTTCTAGCCACAGACTCAGAAGGTTTCAGCTTCAGTTAACTTATATATTTAGATTTCTGTGTAACAAGTTACATATTATCAAAACCAGCCAGCCACCTGATAATAACAGCCTCAGAATGTTTATTTTATTTTTTTAATTCTATTTAAATTTACTTTTATTTATTTGTTTGTTTATTTATTTGAGGCAATGTCTCACTATGTAGTCGAGGTTGGCCTTGAATTCATTATGTAGCCCAGGCTGGCCTTGAATTCATTATGTATTCATTATGTAGCCCAGATTACCCTCTAACTCATGGTGATCCTCCTGCCCCAGCTTCCTAAGCATTGGGATTACATGCATGTGCCACCATGCCTGGAAGAACACACTTTAATTCTTTATCTTTAGGACATACTTTTTTCAGGAACAAAAGCAAATTTACTTCTTAGGTTTGACAAAGTTCTTTTTGGTCTGTAGAAATTTTTATAACATTTTATTTGATTTAAAGGAAGGGTCACAAAAAAAACCAACTACTGATAATTCTTCAGTTTCTGTAATGAGAATTTTCAAAAGCTGCTCACACAGGAATCAGTGATGCACATCTTGTTTCCTCCTTCAGCAGATTTCCAAAACAACCAGCCTCACTCTAACCATCGCGTTAGAGCTGCCTTCATGTTAATGGCATTTTATGTGCATGAACGCTGGTAGCAGGCAGCAAGTGCCAATGGGCTTAACCATGATTTTCATTAAACTTTTACAATTAAAATTTTTGGATTAATTTATTTTACTTTGTGTTTCTCAGTTACCTGGCTCTGTTTTCTCCCTTCTTCCCTTGTTCAAGAAGATTCATATTTTCTTTAATTTCTTGTTCTGATTCAACCAAGATTACTTTGACAGGGCCAGGGATATAGCTTAGTGGCACAGAGCCTGCCTGGCAAGTGCGAGGTCATGAGTTCAATCCCCGGTTACAAAAAAAAAAAAATTATGTTGACAGTCCTTTTCTGACTCTCCTGGAGTCCACTGCAGTGACTGAAGAATCAGTTACTGGGCACTTCTAGCCT
This sequence comes from Hydrochoerus hydrochaeris, assembly GCA_004027455.1. Classification (NCBI taxonomy): domain Eukaryota; kingdom Metazoa; phylum Chordata; class Mammalia; order Rodentia; family Hydrochaeridae; genus Hydrochoerus; species Hydrochoerus hydrochaeris. The sequence continues at coordinate 56,587 of PVLA01010534.1, forward strand.
TTGGTGTCTAGATCTGTTGTTATGTAGAGTTTTCATTTCAGTAGAGTTTTTTAACTACACCCACAAGTTCCTGCAGGAGAGACAGATGATGCAGAAACACTGTGTTTGAGGTCAAAGAGAGCTGCGGGTTGAGTCCAAGAGCCAGCACCTAAGCTGAGCAGACCTGGGATGCTTAACCTCTCCTGAGTCTTCACTTCCTTATCTGTCAAAAGGGAACCACGCCATTCACTTCACTGGACTGCTGTGAGGAGTCGTGATAAGAGAATCTACTTGTAAGTTTGAGCACTGCCTGGCCCAAAGCAAGTCCACAATAAATGTCATCTGATCGCCATCTATGAGTCTAGGAAATATGTCCTTACTGCCATGAACTCATGTATTATACACCACGTTGTGTGTATCTACTTGATGATTACATATGACCCATTTTAAATGTTATGCTATTGGAATATCTATAGATTATATCTAAGATGGATCTCTTTTTCCATCAAAACTCAGATAGTTAGTTTTGCAATGCTGAGAATTACTAATTTGGCTCACATTAAAGTATCTCTTAGTAGAAAGTCAGGAATGAACAATAACATAGAAGAGCACTTTGATTTTTGTAGCTACCCTACTACCACCTCACACTGATCAGATTTAGTAGATTTCTACCAGTAGGAGACTCCTCCTCCCCACCAACACGAATCACAGCTGATCTGCAGCAACCAGCAAAAGCTTGGACCAAACATTACCTACTTTCCACACTGATGACAGCTGTGGTGTATGGATAATCTTAAACTAGGATGCCAGTCACCACCTAAATAAATGAGGGGATTGGGAAGTTGACACAGTTGCAGTTTATTCATTTTCTAGCCATTAAAAGACACAGCCAAGTGAGCAACACAAATCTACTTTGAGTAATGCTTCACAAATTAATAGCATGAATCGAACTTGGCTCTCTTTCATGACAAATCCTGTGTAGGATTTATTGCCCAAGCCAGTTTTTATTACATTTATTAAGTAAAGTCTACTGTTCCAACAATGTGTGCTTTTGCTGTCTCCCAGGATTCATTAGAAGACCGACACTAAGAGAACCGCTGAACAGGAACTGTGGAGTGTAGTATGGTGGGAAAACAAATTTCACATAGACCAGATTGGAGGAGTAAATGCTAAACATGAATCAAGTAATTATACTATTATGTAAAGATATCAGTGGCTATAAAATAGACTTGGATAAAGTGTTACTGGAATTAAATTTTACAGAAACACTTCTTAGCAAGAACACACGTTCCCAACTCCAGTATCTTAAACCTCTTCTTAGAAACTCCTGTCAATGGCATTAAGCTCCATGGACATATTACCAGCCACGAGACGTAACTGTATAATTTCCCTGCTCTTCTTAATAGTCCCAAATTGCTTCTTCCTTTGTTTTTAGCTCTTAGGAATGTTTTGTTTTGTTTTTTAGTATATATGTGCTCAGGTAACTTTATTTATTTATTTATTTATTTATGTTTTTTAGTTTTTAGCAAGAGCCTTAATACATATGTATCAAAATGGCTAAAATAAAAACTACTGACAATAGAAAATGCTGGTAAAAATGAGAGAAAATGGATCACTCATGTATTACTGATGGAAATGTAAAATGGTGCAGTCACAGTATGGCAGTTTCTTAGAAAAACAAACACATATTTACCACATAATGTGATAATTTTACTCAGCCATTTATCACAGAGAAATGAACAATTACGTTCAGTGGAAAAGTCAGCATATCAATTTTCTTCTCTTTTTTTTTTTTTTTGATACTGGGGATTGAACTCATGACTATGCACTTGTAAAGCAGGTGCTTATGCCGCTGAGTTAAATCCCCAGCCCAGCATATCAATTTTCACAGCACCTTTGTTTGAGACACTAAAAGCTAAAAACAAAGTCCACAGAGTTTTTGACAGGTGACTATTAAACTGTGGTATAGTCATATCCCTCTGCCATTCAAGGAGCCCACTAATGATACAAGTGGCAAAGTGACCAGATCTCAAGTACATCACACTGAATTTTAAAAAGTTGATTTCAATGGTCACACAAAAATGATTCCATTTATGCATCATTTTTTGAAATGCCAAATTGTAGAGATGAAAAACAGATTCATGCTGTACAAAACCAGGTGGGGGGCGTACTGTGACAGAGGGAGGTGGTGGCAGCTATAAAAGGGCGGCCTGAGGGGTCCCTGAGAGGGACCTGCCCTGCACCCGACTGTGGTGGTGCTGGATATATAAACCTACACGTGTGTAACTGCACAGAACCCTCCCTCCAGCGCACACACAGGTGCATGTAAAATTGAGAAATTTGTCCACGTTGGTAGAATATATCAAAGTCAATTTTCTGATTACTATATTACACTGAGGACCTGTAAGATGTCACCACAGGGGAAACTGAGTGAAGAGTAGAGAGATCTCTATGATGGCTTCCAGCTGCAAGTGAATCTATGATTATATACAAATAAAAAGTAAAAAAAGAGACATAGGGAAGCATTTGAAAAGTCTGCAAATATAATAATGTCTTTATTTCTGTTCTTACTAAGAAATCTGCCTTGACTAAGTATGTCCAAAATCATTGCTTGACTCTCAGACTAACAAGGGTAATGGACTGGTGTACAGTTCCCAGGGACTGTTAGGAACACTTCCAGCTCAAGTAATCTCTGATTAAAAGTTGGTTTTATTTACTTGCTCACCAACTGAAAATTGTTTTATCCTTACATGTCATGGGTATCAAAATAATGAATATTTCCTCATAATTTAAAATTGTCGAGCAAATGTAATATATCATGGAATTGTAGTGTTTGTAAAACCTACTTGGAAGGGAAGTGAATTCATTTACCTAGTCTTTTGTAAGTAATCTTAGAGGTGTGGAGTCAATAATATCCCTGAACTCTCTTTATGCTTTGGTTGAAGTCTCAAAACAAAATCCAGTTACTGATAAGAGGAAATGGGTTGAATTTAAGCATCAACAACACTAGGAGATATACTCCTCTTTTCTATTAAACAAGAAAAAAATTTCCTCCCCAAGGATAACTGAGATGACCACTAATATCAACAGAAAAAATGTCTAAATTAAGTGCAAAAATTGCAATACTAAACAAAAGTATAGCTGAAGGGTAAGCATTAGTCATAACCCTAAGTGAAGTTTCTTAACATAACCCATCCTGTAACCCATGTAAACATGTCCATAGCCCATAGGAAGTTGGTCTATAAACTGAGAATTTGCCATATAAGTAAAAATATCCCATTCTACATTAAAAACCCTAGCGTTAGTCGATTTCATTAAATTTTGAAAGTCTATTAATATTTATGGCTACAGTGACTTGAGAGAAAAAAGAAAATTGGTTTCACACTATTTAAAAATTAGTAACTTTGCTGCTCAACAAAAAATGATAATAAATGTAAAACAAGTTATTTAGGTTATTAATTATCAAGCCTGTCTCTGATATGCCTCTCACTTGAAAGATTAAGAAATATAAACACAAGTTTTCACTAATATACTTTATCTCTGTCATTTCCCCAGAGTTATCAAAACATATTACATATTACAGGATGCAATAATTTATCAAATTAATTAAATGATACAGAACTCTGTAGATTTGTCACAGTTAAGTTATAGCACAGAAGAAATAATCATAGTAAATTAAAAATGAATACAAAAAGTTAATAATTTTTCTTCCAATATTAATATATAAATTTTCAATTCAAAAAAGTTTTCATCAGAATCTTATTCTATGTGCTTAATTAGATGCTGTGACTGCAGGGAGGGATGAGAAATGTGCTTTGACCTGAAACATTTATAGTCTAGCTGGAAAGATAACATATACTCAATGGCTTCAGTGGGAAAACACTGAAGTATTAATATACTTCTGCTAAACAAATGACTCAGGATGAGGACAGCCATGGCAGTTTTTCAAATTATCCCAAGTGATTCAAAATGGAGATTTATTACATTCTCAATTCTACATTTGGCAGGCATGGCTGTAAAACTGTATACTTCCCCCAGAATATGCAGAAGTTAAAAAAAAACAAGACCAAGCTCTACATAAAGAGTCACCCAAGACAGATTTCTTAGAGGTGTACCCAAACCTGTCTCAATCCTCAGTTTATTATTCCATTGTTTAAATACATATTCCAAAGCCATTTACTTAGTACCTACTAAGTTCAAAGTATGTAGATATGAAGATTAAGGCTTGATCCTCAGATTCAAGGATCTGTTTATGAAAAAATAACACACTATATTAAATTTCATGAAACAGGTAAGGTTATGATACAGGTAAAACCATAGCATCATGGTCTTAAGGGAAGACACGTGTCACTGGTCCTGACATGAGTAGGTGATGGCAGGTGGATGAGAAGAAACAATGGTCAGGTAAAGTGAGGCATGAAAAACCACCAAAACCTTCAGAGAATATAGCCAGTAGATCAGAATATGTGGAGAAGGTAGGTGCTCTGGAGGAGGAAGGGAGCAGGGAAGAGGAAGAGGAAGAAGAAAGAGGAATCCAGTGATGGCTGCAGGGGCCACACCAGCAGAGATCTCTTCATCTCCTCTTCCTCATCTCTCCTCCCTTCTCCTCTCCATCTCCACTTCCTTTGGATTGAATCCAGGGGCCTTTGCACTGAGCTATATCTGCAGTCCTTTTTTATTTTTATGTTTTATTGTAAGGCAGGATCTTGCTAAGTTGCTAACTGCCCAACCTGGGCTTGAACTTGCAATCCTCCTCCTTGACCTCCAAAGTGCTGGGATTACACATATGCATCACCATGCCTGACTAGAATGTACTTCAATGTTCCAAGCTAGGAAGCCTAGGTGTGGCCCAAAGGTAATGAGGAACCTTCTGGTTGGCTTCTGACCGAGGGCTGCTCTGGCAACAGTGATAAGGATGAACTATAGATCCTGGAATAAGTCATGCTTGTTTCATGACCAACAAATACTGTTTGACTTCTTAGAGAAGTATGCTTCTACTGCTTTGCCTACCTGGATAACTCTCCTCTTTCAAAATCAACCTAAGATGTCACCTACTCTAATCCTCACAATACCATGGTAATACACTGTTTGCAACTGATTGAACATAGAGTTCACTCATCTCATCTCAGTCTTCTTGGCACATGTCTGAATGAATGAATGAATGAATGAAAGATGGATGCTAATGTGGGGCTAGTTCCCAGACACTGGGGTCTGGCTGGGGTGTGGACATAGTAATTCATTTCTCTGACTGGTTTGTTTCTGGAGCCTTAGCAGTCATTCACTTAGGGGAATTTTAACAGTGGAGATTTATAGTAGTTTGGTGCTGGCACCAGCACTAGAGTGACCTCCCAGCCTCCCTGGATTTCTACAGCCCATCAGCTACACCAAAGCTCAGCTCTGCAAAACAAGAGAGAGAAAAACTGAGAAATGCTTCTGGCAGTGCCAACCTTACAGCCTCTTCCGCCCACCCATGGAGCTGGCCTCTCAGAGCAGAACCTGAGGACAAGTCTGAGACTGGTAGGAAGGATCTACAGAGGGACAAAGGATTTGGGAAGATGCAGGATGCCTATGTGTTAGATGGGCATTTTCTGGAAGGATAATCCATATTATTCATCAGATTTTTGAAGTGTTCCAGGATTATCTGTAAGAAACCTCAATCCAGTATTGTGTGTTATTCGACATAGCTCTGTCTCAGAACCAGCTGCTGACGCTTGATCCCAGAGGATGTGATTATGGCCAAAGGAGATCAGGGACAGGAATCCGGGTCCACACAGCTCAGCACTTACATGTTCACATATCAGTGGGGGAAGGCCTTTCTGAAAGTAGAATTCCTTGTGCAATTTAAGGATGTTCTATGATCTGTGTATTATACAAAAATCAAATGCAATGAGTGAGAGAGTTTGCCT